>JAOPUG010000384.1:5861624-5874291 GCA_027564375.1 Micropterix facetella | reverse complement strand
ATCTCAATTTAAATGTAGAAAAAGTACAATGCCCTTTTTTTCTGTTTTATGCAAAAATGACAGATAATATCCTCAATTTTTCAAAAAAATATTTGCTCCTGAAATTCTTGAAAGGATTACGAATGTATTCCTATCAATAAATACACAAAGTTTATAAATAAAAATACTTTTACACCGTGGTCCAAAATATAATTGACAAATTGAAAAGTAAATTTTTTAAAATGAAACATGTTGCGTTGACATTTGCTTTTCTTTATTAATTTTCATGTTCTTGATGGCAAATTAACATTGTTTGTGTGATCAAAACTTTTTTTAATTAATTGTCTTCGCAACGAGGAGCAAAAATAGATTTAAAAGAAACTGAAAAAAGGCAGTATGAGATAGTTCACATTCTCAGCGTCAGTCGTCAGTTATTCTTCAACTATTAAACGATACAATGAGCAACCACCACATCGGACACCGTCCTGGGAGAGGAAGGATTGTTAGAAATGTCTAGGAACCGACACAACATGACAAGAAGGTTGGATTCACAATCCACAGACGAAGGTGAGAAAACTGGCTCGAGATCTGCAGATGTCGCCCTACAGTACCACGCATTGTCAAATCTGACCTCAATTTGAAGGCAAACAAACTAAGAAAAGTGTAACTTTTAAGGACAAAGATAAAAACCTACTTAACTTTTGACTCGAAAGATGTCCCACTACTGAAAATTAGAAAAAATATATTTACAGATGTTTTTTTTTTGTTGAATGAACAATACCATAAATCACCAAAACGATAGAATATGGGCTGCTTATTGTCCAAAATCTGCTCCAGTTGTTCCTCATCGCCAAAATGCTGAATTGGTTATGGTTTGGGGTGGCATTAGCGCTACAAGCAAAACGCGTGTTATGTTTGTTGAAAAAGTGTCAAAATAAACCAAGAAGTGTACCGATGAAACATGTTTAAAGCTGTGGTTGTTTCTTGGGAGCCAAAAGCATTTTGGTAACCGGCTATGGACATTTCAACATGATTCTGCTCCAGCTCACCAAGCCTTAAATGTTCAACAGTGGTGCAAAGACAATTTTCCTGATTTCATCAGCTCTCAAGAATGGCCACCCTGCTCGCTCAACCTGAATCCCATGGACTGACTACATGATCAATTTTAGAGGTAAAGGCCTGCAGTTCACGGTACAGAAGTTAATAAAAACGGAGCTGCCATGGAATTCACCGACCGGAGTCGGGCCCAAAACTTGGGGTAGTACAGAATATAGTTTGAATTTCGTTAAACGTTTGTCGCTTTGCATCAAAGCCAAAGGAGGATATATTAAGCACTATTCAACTTTCTTGATCAGAAAGAGTTCAATTTTTATTATTTATATTACATTGTAAACTATATTGCAATATAACATAATTATTCGCAAAAATGTTTGTTAATGTTAGACCGGAGTCCACCGCTCACCCCCCAAAAGTGTAACAATAGTATAATGATGGGCCCGACTCTGGTATGTGAATTCCATGGCAGCACCGTTTGTACTTACTTACTTGGGCTACCCTATACTAAAAATGTCAGACAACTTAAAATGCATTTTTCTGGCTAACGGCCCTTGTTGTATCCAATGTTTCAATTATGATAAACGGCTAAGCTTACCAGATCATTCAATAATTTAACTATCCCATTATTATGGTAAATGCTCAACTTGTTCACGCAAATCCGTGCGCATTACTGCTCTTATCTTGGGCGCAGTTTCAACTCAGTGTGATTGTAATATGGCTGTGACAACATGATGAAAGTGCCAATGTGTGTCTAACAAATTTCTCGACTTGCTAGCAGCGATCGGTGATTAAATTTATCACAAAGCAATGGAAGAAGCCGAACAAGATCCATGAATGCACGGTGATAGTTTAAAGGAAGTCTGTACCATCAAATTATAATGTTTTATTGGCGTAAACTCAATTGAAGTCGATTCTCACATTGAGAAACCCGACGCCCCAACCCGACAGCAACGTCCCCAGAAATATGCAAGGAATTAAAAGATTTTATTTCGGCAGGCAAATGGTCGGAGGTTTCCAGCATGGTGGGAGAAATGAGCATCTCGGCAAGAAGTTGGGAAAATAATACAAGAATATTTAGATGTGTCAAAGGTTAGTGTGAGGTGCGTTCCATGGATGCTTACACGTTATCAAAAGGAAGCCCGGCGCCAGTGTTCCCAGTAGAGCTACTTAGTTAAAAAAAAAACGACTTTTTTTCGACATTCGGTGACTGGTGAGGAAAACATGAGTATATCACAAAGACTCAGAGTCTAAAATGAAGTAAATGTAGAGGAAGCACAGAACTTCTCCCACCCCTAAAAAGTTTAAAGTGGAGAAGTCTGCTGGAAAAGTCTGGCGGCTGTCTTCTGGGATGAGGAAAGACTTTTCCTTCTGGAATTCATGTCACATAGACAACTATAATAAGAGTTACACTAACTTATGATAGTTTTCTTTTTCTTCTGGTGCTTTGTCCGCTACCAAACGTTGTCTATCATATTGGCTATAACAACTTATTGGCTGTCACCCGAAACAAAGGTGTGGTAGATTTCTGAAATAGATTTCGGAGCCAAGTTGTTCTTCATCCCAGACCTCTTCTTCTGGCTATTTTCCCTTGAATTAGTAGATGCATAATGTTGTATCTTTAGGGATGACGCATGACAAATGCGAAGTATTAGTTAGCAGATCTTTATTGTACTCAATATTTTTATATTTTTGCTCAAACGCTTTAAGACACCTTCATTCCTGATTCTATTAACCTAGTTTATATGAAGTACCCTCCGATAGGCCCACGTTCTATCTCAACTTTCTATAATTTATAAGCTTTTATAAAAACCTAAGACTTCAGAAATGCAGCAATATAATGCCAAAAAACCACATGTGGGGATATTTCACAACGACCTGAGCATAGGACAATGGTCAATTTGGGTAGAAGATCTGCGAAGATGCAGTTAGAAGGCAAATATTTTCTGCGTCAAATGTAATTGTTATCTTTATTTTTAAACAAAGATCGAAACTGTTTCACGACATTTCATCTGATATGAAATAGTTTTGATATCTGATATGGACAGAGTTTTATAGTTACATACTCTTTTTGATAATACATAAGTATGATAATTCTTAAACTTACTTTTTTAGATATTGCATAGTTATGATAATTCTTCAATTTAGTTTTATTTAGGAACTAATCCATATCTATCTGTTATGTAAATGTAGATATCATGTCTGGAATAAACAGAATCTAACAGAATCAGAATTTAGAATTTAACAGAATCAAAGGTTTGGTTATTATAGAGTTGGCATAAATAAAAGATGACAGTTTTTGAGCCCAAAGCGGTGTTTGGACCTGAAGAGAGTCGAGGTGTCAGCCAGAGGGGACAGTTGGGTTTTGGTGAAATTATAAATGAGAATGACAAATGAGAAGTTAGGTAGTTGTCATAGATCCAAGCCTTTCTAGGGTCAGAAATTAGCAAAGTATCTATTTTTGCCAGGCAACTATTGAAATGCTCTATTATATGATCGGCAGAGAAGTCTTTACCCTGATAGGTGATTTTTCTTCATAGGAATTTAAAATGATTATTTGGGTCAATAAGGGAGATATTAGAGCCCTTATAGATAGACCAATTTTGGGTCATAAGAAGTGAAACTTGTGTCTTATGCGGGCGAGTCCAAGGCAAAAACATTTAGAGGGCTTCACCCTTATATAACTTGACCAGTCACTGAACAGGTCCATTTCCTGTAAGTCACTGCAATTATCCGGAACATACATTTCGAAATATATATATATTTTATTTGGAGATATTTTTGAGCTAATCCTAGTATGCATTGCATTACTAGTCGCTGCAGTACCAACTGACGACTCGGGGCATAAAAGTTGGTAGGGATGGTAGCATGTAGATAAAAAATACTACCTGCACTAGAGATGTAAGTCACATTCGCAAGGTCATGTAAGTGCGAAAGGGATAGCATGCTTGTAATAATTTAAGGCCAAAAAAAAACTATAATGTTTGGAAATCAACTAAACAAACCCTTCTAAAAGATTCAATTAGACTAGGCAGTGATAACATCTTTTTCAAGCCCCTTTTTGCTACATTTAATCAGATAAAACATAATTGTTCATTTTGTCTTGGGCTGGGTGAAGGCAAGCAAGTTTTATGAATATGTAAGTATTATTCATCTTATATGGCATGTGGGATGTAGATTGTCATGTCCATGATTGCAAAACTCATTGCTGGGATTCTTTTAAACTTGTTTAGTAAATAATTTGATTGAGTTCCCAACTATGACAAGGAAAAAATATTACAGTAGATTGATTCCCTTTGGCTTCCACACTCAGCCCATGCCGCTGTTGAAATACCCTAACTGTTTATTCATTTTTATATCCAGCGTAGAACTGTGGATCTCGCTCTTTATTCAACTTGCATCCCACTTCTAGATGCTTTGGAGAGGCTGTCACCACTAAGGGATAATTTTTGGAGAATCTAATCCACAGGGTTAGTTTGTAACATTCATGCTATGGGCGAACCCGTCACCCTGAGGTCTTGAAACGAACTTTATCGTTATATCGAGTGAGACGTCAGTTCGTACTGCGGCAACTATAGATTGATTTATCTGGTTAAGTACGAAGGTAATCTCTACCATTATCACATCACATCATAATATTATAAATTATTAATTAATTACATTATTGATATAAGAAATAACAAAATAAAAAAAATATACGTGAGTCCCAATCTTCCGCTAAAGTTATCTGGCCGCAACGCAAACAGCAGTGAGATAAAAATAAGGTAACGAACACAAGCCCTCGTGTTTTCCTATACGACTATCGAAATCTCGCTATAAAAACATTTGACTAGTCCATTTCAAATTGCATTTACAAACTTTAGGCTAAGTTCCTCAATTCAGAGCAATCGGAAATGAATCAGCTAATTGATAATACTTTTTGTTAAATATAACCGTGTTAATAGCTATACTGGTCTGAGCACCGTATACTAAAAAGTCGCTTGATACACTTTAGATATAGATTGCATAAGAGCATGGAAGCGATATGCGCCCAGCGCCAAAACTAAACAATTTACCACTAAATTGTAAACACCCTCATGTTCTTCCAAACTTAAAAAAAAAACATTTCCTAAACTTATTATTATCAAATTATAATATTCAGCATATTATAATATCCGAAACAAAAAGGAAAACAATTGTACGCACTAACGAGTGATCAAATAGAACTGATATTATATGCAGATATAAATTTCACAAAATTCCTGCTGTTTACTCAGCGTAGAGCCACTGTGTCAGCAGATTTGTACAAAGAGGTCTCCGCCTGTATTTTAGTCTGGGGAAAAAATAAATTCTTTAGTTGTCGTGCGAGGAATGAATGTAAAAATGCTTAATTGCACTTACCCATGCTACCACAGGCGATGCAAGTGTAGATTTCTCGATAGCACGGAGCGAACGTCATGCGTAAACCGCAGTGCATCTAGTACCGGAAGTAAGTTAAGTAGTGCCACATCTGTCGGGTCCGAAAACCACGATTTTATCGGTATGGCATTATCTGTGAAGAGAAAGTAGAAAATTACGTACAGAAATTTTATTTAGTGTAATTCTGTTTTTATAAATAGATAAGCCCCTAAAAGAACCAATTATGTATGTACGTGTACTGTGCTTTTGTGAAAACTGCCATTATTATTAATTCTAGTTTTGAAGCTGCCAAATTATCTAATGTTTTAGCAGGTTCTTTTAGTTTATTGTACATTCGGGACGCAATGTACCAAGCCTGTCTTTGTGCGAAAGTCGTTTTTACCCTTATTTTAACCTTCTCCAGCCCTCATAGTTTTTATTTGCTGGCTCATATCTATGTCTATGGAAATGGTCATTTCTATGTTTATGGAAATCAACAAGCAGCTGTTTAATATAATCTGCTGATTTCTATTATCCGTCTATTTCCCATATTCATCACCCTCCAGTTCCAGCCTCTGACAGATAATCAAGTTCTACTTTAATTTCCTGTTTTTTTTTTCTTTCATTTTTTAATACTTATACAATTTTGCAAATTCCTGCTAATTGTACCTGCACATCGTGCTTAGTTTAGAAGTTAAAGAATAGTGCCTAGATGAATAAGTTGGCAAGACTCCCATTTATCAAAACAGCCATTTTCAATTTGTAGTGTTTTGTCATAACAACGGAGGGGTTGGGCAGAAAACCCTTAATTTGACCAAGCTTGGAAAGATGATATAACGGGAAAAAATTGCTGGAACGGCACCTACAAATTTATAAATTACAGAGCAAAACATTGTATCTAGAATCCAACTGAATTTTGGTTTTTGACGGCTTTTTAGTTTAGGCTGAAAAAAATTGAGTTTTCAGCGTTAAACCCAAAAACTGAAATAATATTCTATTCTACAAAATGCCCAGCCATCTGAGCATTACAAAATTGGAGGTAATTTATAATCACCCCGAACTAACTTTCAGTTTCACACATTCTCAAGCTGCATCTTTGTGGGATGCTAATGAGTCTCAAGACCGTGAAGGATCTTCTAGTGAAGACAATAATTGAAGGGTTTGTTTAAAAAAAAAACACTCGTTATAAAACGAAATTTTCAGGAGAATAAAAAGCTTATCAAAAACACTTAATGATTGTTAGAAGTATTGTTTTTTTATGTTATACTACATAATAATATTATATATAATCATCTAACTAGTAAATTATTTATTTGTATTATAAATATTTAAAAAAATAATTAAAATGGCAGTCTGAGCTGAGAGAAAGATCTGTTTTTACCAGTAAAATAAATATTGGATTTCCAGATGAAGGTCAAGAACGGTCGAAGCACTGGTAAAATGATGGTTCCATCTTTTTTTTAGCAAGACGGGACATTACACGACAATTTTATTTGAAAACCAAACAGTCACTGCAGATTGGTACGTTAATTTTTGCTTGCCCAGTATTTTAGAAAACGTTTGTGAAAAGCATCCTTGCATCAGAATAGTCCTCCATACGATAATGCATCCGCTCATTTCGTTAAGATAAAAAAAGCATTTTTAAAGACCTCAAATGTGAAACTGATGACACATCCACCATACAGTCCGAACTTTGCACCCTGCAATTTCTTTTTGTTTCCAAAAATTAGGGATACACTTCGATGTATACGGTTCACGACCCTAGAAGCGTGGTGATGGCATTCTGAGAAGCTATTGAGGAGTCCTCTAAAGTAGACTGACTCAATTGCTTTTCCCAACGGTTTCAAATAATGACACTTGGCAGGGGGGAAACTTGTCAAACTTCGGACCATATGAATGGAGTCTGCCGATATAATTTTCCTTTAGTTAATTATTGGTGGTCATTTTATGGAAAAATGGATGATTATAAAAATACCATCGTATCGCTCAGCAGCGTATTAGCGGAACAAATGAAGACAAGTTAGTATGTGGCAATCAGGCCGCAAAAGTGAAAATCGAACAAAGCCAATGCTAATTATGTATCGGCTATCAAACTCTCGAATCCTTATGAACCTGTCTGTCACTGTCTCAAGTAAAAGAATTTTTGATCACCATTTATCGGCTGAATTTCTTATTACTTACAAGAAAGCTTGGGCATAGTTAAGCAACACTCGATAAATGGCGAAATATAAATATTTATTTTAGAAATATGTTCCAAATATCATAAGAGACCTCTTACATGCAGCATAGGGTTCTAATACATTTCATTTGCTATTTTGGCAGAGGCGGCAGCAACAAATTTTACTGACTTGTAATAAAAAAAACCGTAGGTCGTACAGGACCCAACATTAACTGGGCTCTGTGCATTGGCCATAACTATCGATTGGCGAATTCCTTTTTTAAATCAGACGTAGTTTACTCGAGTTATCGTGCATAGTAACAAAACGTCACATGATGTAAGACTTGACCCCCCTCGGGGTGAGCCAAAGTAAAGGTGTATAAATTATCAGGGAGAATACTTTGAAAAACAGTAAATACAATATAAAGATTAAAAGTTTTTTACTTTATCAGAATCCAGAAACGTTCAGTATTGCATAAGAACAATACCTCCGTAATGGTTTTCCAATAAAATGGTTATTATGTGCTTAGTATGGCAGGCAGGTTTAGTGCCCGTGACAGCAGTGGGTTGATTTTTGAATCGATAGAAAAAAATCATATACAAGATGACGTCATTCACTATACTTTTTCATTTGAGCTCCGACCGTGTAATGCGACAGGTATGACATTATCTCGGATACGACATTTTTTCTATCAATTCAAAAATCAACCCCAGGTATATTTTTTCTATCAATTAAAAAATTAACCCCCAGGTATCTCTACCTATCGATTTTTTAAAAGACTAATTTACAAACATAAATGAAAATTATATGAATATCTTCGTTAGGCTGGTCTGAATCGCATGATATCATTTCGTTAATGATCCGTTTGGTTACATTTTGGTTACGAGAATTACGCTCTAGTACATCCAAGTGTTTTTCTTATTACCTATAATACTTTGCTTGCTATAACTATTTTTGATAAAATCGGTGTCTATTTTTAATAAATGTCCATTTCTAATGTAATAATGCGATTTTCTTTACTTTGGGTTATAAAATATCATTTTCGTTTTCAGTGGAAAAAATAAAAGGGTTTTCGGTCGGACTCTAATTGTATCCTCACCTGGATATCCCCTATAGGCTCCGGGTGAATTGTCTAAAATAAAAACTCTATTGAGATCGTCACATATGGACGAAAGGTCCTTAGTATAAGATCCGAGATCGGGCGTGCAGTGCTGCCTGAAAAAGAAAATACATGAAATTAATTATCCATTCTCATAGTATTATCCTGGAATTAAACCTGAAATAATTACTGCATGAGCACAAACTTTTGTTACATATTGCAATGCGTTTACAGAATTACCCTCCATGATGTGTCAGCAGTTCAGTGTAAAAGAGCAATTTTTTTATTACTTGATAATTGCAGTCACTTCGTTGTTTTTATTTTCTTATCGTACCCTTGTATATTGCTTTTGGTTTCATGTGTTGTAATTCTTGGGAAGTGCAACAAAGGAGACTAGGCAATGACTGTTTTTCTGCAACAATGTCTAAAATGACTGACTATTAGTAAGAATTATGTTCGTTGATTGTAGTCCGTGAAGTGGAATTTTTTGAAAAATTGCTTACATATTAACATAATTTTTACCCGTAACTACAGTGTAAACAGAACTACCAGTCTGTCAACGAACATCACCGCGTGAAGTGCGGAGCGACGAGCGGAAGGGGAAATCCACTCTCACAGGTGAATTGTTTATGCTATTGAACCTATTTAGAATTAGTAATTGCTGCTGCCTGCACGAAGGGAACAACCCTGACTATATGGCGGCATCTCCAATAGATCGAAGGTGTTCACATTGGTAGTTCTAATTAAACTGTACTGATTTTATATTAAATAATTTGAGATTCAAATTACCTATAAAATCTCTTTCGTAATATTCCTCTTCCGTTATCCAATTTATCTGCGACGGCCGCACCATATATTTCCATTGATGCGGTGAAGACAACTAATTCATACCACTGCGAAACCTGAAGTATTAAAATAGACAAAAATTCAGTCGAGTCCTAAGGAATCATAGTTGGATACATAGTATAAATCTGATCATAAAAAGTGCTGAGAATTCTCCGAATCCCACGTTTAAGGAAACAAAAACTCCTTTCATGTACAATAAATATATCTGCTAGAATCTATTCAGTAACATCAAACAGTTAGGTATTTATCGATAATATGACACCCTTGCCACACCCAAAACCAATCCTGAAAGTCTAAGAGAGCCTTGCAAGTCACTGATAGCATCATCCGGCGTCAGTGATGTTTGAGTGAGGGGTTCCTATAATCGGTTTACAAAGCGTCATTTCTGTGAGAGAGCAAAAACTTTCCAATGATGTAATTTCCGATGAAATAAAATGATGAAGTCGAATGAAAATTTGAATTATAATAGATAACACTGATAAAAACAATTTGTATGCTTTCGTTGATCTATATATGGCAAGTTTCTCGCTGATTTTGAAAATGTCATATTATTTTTCTTTTCGTTTAATTTTTGAGAAATTTTGTTTATATATATGGATATGGGAAGAAATCGTATAATCGTATTATTTTATATTGATCAGAAATGGAGAAAAAATATGAAAATATCAATGTGGTTTATTCTGGTATATCTGTGAATAACCTTCTGTTAGTTCCTGTGAAAAAGTGCAAAAAACATATAAACCAACCTAATGTCTCGGACAACTATCTATCTGAAGTTTTCACCGAGTGCATATGCCGCATTATCAGGATACACTGAGCTTAGACCGTGGCAACACATTACCGGGCTAAAGGAGATCTCTCTTCAGGAAGGTCGCTAAGCAAAGGCCGGCATGCCAACCAGCGCTTCCCCAGATCACAGCGGGTTCACTGGTTTCGTCTCTCTTCGAGGAGGTTGCCGGATAGGTGTCGAGTCATAAGTCAGGCCGACTGTGATAGAATAAAGTTGACCATTAAGACCCGAGCTGCACGACTCCATTAGACCCCAAACCCGATTAGACCCCCGACCCCATTGGCATCTACAGTGTGGACACAATTATTTGTTTAACCGATAGACTATAAACACCATGGAAAATGCAACGATTACTTGGTTTACTCCTGCCAAGAAATATTTTCATCTATTAGAATGCCAAGATTCTTAACAGCGTTGGACTATTTCCATTTACACAAATTGGCGGTAATGATGAAGTATCTATTTTTAACAAGTTTTTTTGCCACCAGTCACAATTGCTTGCGATTTATTTGGGTTTATAATGAAGCCATGTTTTATAGCCCAAGCAGTTATTTATCTAAATCGGAGTTCATAATAAGCGACACTGTGAGATCATACTGTCTGGCGTGATAATAGATTTGAAAGTCGTCAGCGTAAAGATGGCACGATGACTCTTAGCAATAGGGTTGATAAAAATTGAAAAGAGTAAGAGCGATAATGTTCGACCCTGTTGAACGCCCGCCGTAAGCTCGACCGCGTCCGATTTAATGTTGACAGTTTTAAGACACTGTCAGCGTCCACTTAAGTAGACACTGAAAGTATGCAACCATTCTAGAGTAAGGTCGAAGTCAACTGAGTTAAATGCGCTACTGAAATCAAGCAAAGAAAATGGTACGTTTCCTATTATTCATAGCGCACCTAATGTCATCAGTGACTTTGACAAGAACGGTGGTGGTGGTGTAACCTGGGCGGAAACCAGACTGCAGGGGATCAAGCAGATTGTTATGCGTAAGAAAGTAATATAATTGAGATTAAACTGCGTATTCCAACACTTGAAAAGATAGGCAAGATCGATATCAGCCTGAACTCTTTGGCCGATTGTGGGACTGGTGTTTTTGGAAGAGGGTTGATAAAGGCTTCTTTCCACATTTTCGGTACAATAGAATTATGTATATGGCCATACTTGGTAGGAAGGCTCCTTAATAGTCAAAGTGACCTTGAGATAATGGAGAATTTTGAATAAACCAACAATAACAAATTTAACACATTCAACAATCTGAAAATAATAATCTGGCGCTGAGTCATCGCACTATCTCAATATTATCAGAGAGTAGGCCAGATAAACACAAAAGTCCAATTATCGTGTGACATTATTGAAAACAATGAAAAAATATTTATTGTTTGTTTCCAGGATTTGTTGATTTGATGCAGAGTTTTAACTGAGATTTCTGTAAACAAGTTAACTGATACAGAAGAGATTCATAACTTGAAACTAAAAGACGGAAATAATGAAACTCTGCAACATAAAAATAAGCGTTGTATTCGACGTCATAAAAAAAAAGTGCAAAAAAACTATTCCCGATCCGCTAAATCTTACTAAAGTCGCTGCTGTTCTTTTCATGTCATGCGCAAAACTAAAGACTACTCACAATATCCAAAAAGAAGTCAACGTGAGGCCTTTTGTGCACGAAAAATCTGACAGGATGCTTGTCAATCGTAACCTTCAGTACAAAATCGGGCGGTGTCCCAGGTTTAACCGTTGGCCGCAACATTGCATCGTGGTGTGAATGTATTAACGTCTCGTCCAGGTCTAACACCAACATTTTTCTTTTCACCAAACCTGCAAACAATCAGCACACTAATAAAAATACTAAGTGAGAATAAATAAATTGGCCCAAAAAGACATTTCTAAATTAATAATTTAAGGAGCCGCTAGTGATATTTTTTTTTTAGGAAGAAACTTCACTACTAGTCATCAGTAGTATCCATCGACTGTTTTTATTATATGCCCTGCTCATTGCCATCATTTGGTAAGTATTTGGCTTATTTATGTCAAATCTACAACCATGCAAAAGTGTAAAACTGAAAAAGAGACTGCGATAACAGTTCAGAATAGTTCAGGTCTTTAGTATTAGTGTTGGGTGTTTTTTTTTTAATTTTTTTTTTTGTTTTTTTTTTGATTTCTTTGGGTTTCGCTTGATTTTTTTTTAATATTCGAAATAATTAAAATAAAAAGTTAAGGTTATACATACTTTTTTATAAAATGGGTAAATTTTCAGGGCATATGATTTATAAATGACAAAAAGGAGTTTTCTTTGTTTTATCTATACAAAAGAAAAAAAAATACAAAAATGAGCTTTACCTCTGTTTTACTAACACAAAAAA
>JAOPUG010000384.1:5686997-5701168 GCA_027564375.1 Micropterix facetella | reverse complement strand
TAGTCAGCTGTCAACTGTCAAATTGGCTGTCGCTGGAAAAAATGTTGTCAATATAAAAACCAAACCTCTAAAAAAACCCCTATACATGGAATTTTTCGCGTGATTTTAAGACTTCGTCTCACCCTGGGCGGGCCGAAGTAAAATTCATCCCAAAAATTTTGGGAAATTAGAGAACATTGAAAACGTCATCTGAAAGAGTGTCAAAGTAGGTGAATTCTAGCACTTCTATGAATAATGGACAAAAAACGGTCTTCAGCGTTGTGTGACAACCCAATGCACAAACATGGGAGACAATATGAAATTTTAATTAAAATTGGAAAATAAATAACTAAAAAACACATGCATTTCTTTATTTATACACCTCGTCGCCTGTCGAGTCATACATGCCATGTGATTTGTGAAAAAACTATCTCAGTAATTAGCGCTCTGTTTGTGATAAGCCATAGGACAAGCCTATGCTCAGTTGGTCTGATAAGTGTCTGGCAGATGGTTACCTTTTAGGTTATAAGTATTATAACACAAGCTGTACCTGCGGCTCCACTCGCGTCGAAGTATTTATGTTGTTGAATTTATGTTTTGTTTATTATATTTTTCTGCTGATATGCGTTGTACCATGAAGATGTTAGATAAAGCAGAAGATATAGGTTTACTTATATATTTACACTGCCTTAAGTGACGATGAGCAGTAGATTTTACTATAGGCGGCAGAGTCTTCTGAGCGAATAGTCCAGTGCCCCAACCAGTCAAAATAGACTCATCTAATGCGTAGTTTGTAGTTTATCGATCTGCAGACGTGTACCATTGCACACTTTTGGCGGAGTCAAGTTTTGCAACAACATTATCGGTGCTCCAACAACAATTTTAATGAATACATAGGCATGCCTGACGGATTCAGGCAGTTAAGGAATCCGACGGGATATGGGACAGATTATTGTCCACCGATGATATTATAAGTCGTATGTAGGTACATAATGTAAAAGAGAATTTGATTTATTATTACACGCTGAAATGTTTCGCTATTATTCCTTGAAGGATATTCCTTAAAACCGCAATAGTTCGCAATGGAGCTCACATGTTTTCGGCAATTTTTGAAGCTATAACTTGAGAACCACTGAATATGTATTTTGAAATATGCACTATTATATAGACCTTCTAAACTACTACTTTTCATCCATACATATTGTATATATATCTCGAACATTTAGCGACAGCAATTATATTACAGTTGCTTCATATTGCCCCTGGGTAACTAGCTATTTTTTCTTAGAACTCTATAATCAATTAATACAAATAGTTGATATACTATTGATTCTCAATTTTGAATTTTGATATTGTCGTATTTTTTTTCTTCTGAGTGTCCGAGTATAGGTAACATAAAAACAAACGTTGCTTTTTGGCCTGTCCGTCATATAGTCTGATGCACGCTGTGCGTTTGTACGTCCGTCCCAGGATTTACCGTGGTCCTATCTTATACAAATTTGATATTCAAACTCCCTGGGTGACCCTAAGCATCACCAGGTGACAGCAAATTAGATCCCAGTCGCGCAGGTGCTGCTGCAGGCGCATCTTGGTATACTTGCTATGGAGGAGGATCTGACTAATAGTTAGAGCAATCATAGCGTATATGGGTATTTTTGGAATCTTGGTTACGAAGGACACTTATTGGAATAGGTTTTCAACCATTTTGGATAGGTCAGAGATTACTAATGATGGGACGGACCGGGGGATCACGGGATAAAAGTAGTAATATTATTATCTACTTACATTGTCTTCACTACCGAACATAATCCATCTTCCGCCAACTGAGTTGGACATTGCTATAACAGTGTCTATCCAGTTAGGCACCGAGGTACTTTGTCCGATCAGCATTTTTAAGACAGCCGTCAGCATCAGGAGCGCGGCGTTCAAAACCATCGAATCGTGATAGAATCGCACTAAAAATAAAGGTATTAATGATTTTTTGCCGAATTTTCTCTTTTAAAAGTTTAAGTAAGATTCTTATAGATACTGTTAGCTCAAAGTTGGTGCAAAACTGCATTGACACTTTTGAACTTCCTGGGCGAAAAGAACAGAGTGGGTCTGACATGGGTTACCGGCCATACAGGGATCGAAGGTAATGAAATAGTCGACGAACTTGCAGAGGAGGGACCAAAAGGAATGCTTTACGGTCCTGAACCATGCTGTGGCATACCATAAACCCTAGCAAACCAAATGCTTAAAAACATTTATTTAGAACAATCCTTTAACCACTAGAACAGCACGACAGGCTCGAATTATTCCAAAGCGCTGATCAGAGCTTACAACTGTAAGATTGCCCACGAGGCGTTAGCGTTAAGTACGAACAACCTACGCATACTGGTAAAAGCGCTCACAGGACATTGTGGCCTTAACAAACACATGTTGAACCTTAAGCTCCTGGACACTAGAGTATGCAGGCTCTGCCAAATTGCAGATGAAACTCACCTGCACCTCGTGTGAGAATGTGGTCCACTGATGCGTAAAAGAAATACCCATTTGGGTAACAACTACCCCCAACCAGAAGAGTTAAAATAATCCAGCGTCAAAAGCGTATTGCGGTTCTTAACTAGCGTGAAGCTTAGCACGGAAATATAGTTAGTGACGGTCACAGTAGACCAAAAATGGTCGCAGCGATTCAAGGCTCAGAAAACCTCGAAACAGCCCAAACAAAGGAATAATAATAATAATAAAAATAATAATAAAGATTCATGCTGCGTGCTGCATTGACGCAGCAAATTTACAATAATCGAATTGCAACTGGTTTAATTTTGGCGTCATTAGCATAAAGTACCTAGTAGTAGTATACTAGCTGAAATGGGACGACGCCTAACTAGGCCTAACGATGACAAGATAATACTCACGAAGACAAAAATGTACTCGTTAATTTTGCTTGGGAAAATATCTAATTAGTATTTGCTTTATAAACAAGACGCGCACATTACTTTGGTTTTAGGGTCCTATTTCACTGGGATCCCACGGTCGCGCGACCGGTCGCTCAAACATGGTGTCTTTGATCTACCAAACGAGATACTAGAGAGACACCAGCTCAGACGCCAGCATCATCGCAGTTTCAAAATGGACGTTCATGGTATTTCCTTTTCAAGTCTCTATTGGAATAATCCTGCGAGAAACTATCCCGAATAGATGGTCTCCTTTGTATTTCGATAATAAACCTTTCTGTATTGAAATTATTCATGTTCTATTACGTAAATCGTAGCGTACGCTGTATGAGAACAAACACCTTGACATCAAAAGTGTACGCGTGCGAAAGAAAGGGGAGCGTGCGGGGGGAGGGGGCGTCACTGGCAGCGCAACTGTTGGCCTAGTGAGTGAAATTGTTGGCCTAGTGAGTGCCACGCAACTGTTGGCCTAGTGAGTGCCACCAAATTGGTTGCGCAACCAAGCGGACGTTGGTAGCTTGCCTGGTCTGGTTGCGCCGCCACGGTGTCTCGGTGAAATAGGGACCTTAAAGTCGGCCAAGGTACGAAGGTCGCTACTGTCAGGTACGAGAGTGTATAATTTAGGTTAAGCTTGTTTCGGAAGACGGCAGGTGCTACTCGATATCCCTTGTTACAGGAACTAACACACAATCGTCCTTTCCAATTTTAAATAACCTATTATATTTTCCAATATTACAATCGTTTTTTGACTGCGCGTTACATTAAATATATAAGTTTAGTCAAATCATCACTTAATACGTGAATCATTTTTCTGATTTTCCATGTTATATTACATGAAATGCTTCGCGCCCACATGCCGTGCGGTTGCCGCTATTTTGCGTAACTGCTAATGCATTATTAGATATAATGCTTAATATATATGTAATCATAAAACGTGAGTACCGTAATCATGTGTGCGAACATGGTAAAACCTGTCAATGCAAATGGTGATGGACAATGGTAAAATCCAGAATTCGAATAACATACTCGTTTTTTAATTGATTCGCGGTATATATTATGACGGGCGCCTATTCCATTCTATACTGATACTAATCCTTGATGCAATATTTAACGAAGGTTGTATTAAAGGCTGTTGTAAGGTGTGAGAAAGCAGGCGGAGCGACAATTTGAAAAGCCGGACAGGCTCGGTATCAGGATATTGTCGCTTACACGCGTCATTAAACAAATAAGACGTACCTTTTCATCCTGGGTCGAGATCCGAGATCAAAAATAGTGGGAAAGAGAGAAATGAAGGATTGAAATTGTTTTGGTTACAATAGATGGCGAACAACTATAGCAATTTTTATAAAGACCGTACCTCTAGCGGGTGAAGATCTAAAATTCTTTAAAGTATAAACAGCATTCGGCGAGGGTCAGCATTCATTCACGGCGATACCATGACATTTTTGTAGTCTGCCCCGAACAAGGTAGAGTGTAAGAACGTCCATGTTTTTTTTTAAATAAAAAATAATGATTTAAATTTACCAACAAACGGACATTTATCACCATGCGATGGCACGAACCACGCCAAATGCTCCAAGTACAGAAAGTGGCATAGAATGTTCGCTGCTAGGAGGTAAATCCGATGTGAAGAGGTCACCTTTATCATCATTGACATCATTGTTAGCGATATCATTACTGAAATAAAAGTAAAATTAACTGAAATTTTCTTACTGTCTACTAGTTGGCTGTAGCGCGCATGAGGCGCCCGTTGAGGAGATCGAATTTCGAACGTTACATAGGCAACTTATCAGTCAGCAAGTCAAGTCAGGATTCAAGTCAAGTTTACAAAAACTTAACTCATTATAGTTGTATTTTATAGTTTAGTAAGAAAAACTGGAACTCGTACGGAACCCCAAAAATCATTTACATTCGAAAATTGTTTTGTATGATAATCTATATTCCTTTTTAAAAACCTTATTTAAAATTGTTGTTTCTGATTTTCCTACAAAGGAATACATTAAAGACCCACTAACCGACCCACCTGCCGATCGACCGACCGACCAACCGACCAACCGACCGACCGACCGACCGACCGACCGACCGACCGACCGACCGACCGACCGACCGACCGACCGACGTGCTAACCGGCCTACTGAATAACCGAGCGACCGGTGGACGGGCTAACCGACCGACCGAATGACCGACCGACCGACCGACCGACCGGCGGACCGACTGACCTTCCGACCGACCGGCCGACCGACCGACCGACCAACCGACCGACTGGATGCAACAACACAAAAATGAGTGATATTTATGAGTTGTTGCAGTTTATAAACTGGGGCATCGATATCAAAAAAATATATATACATCCTTTCATGTATCCTTCAATACACTGAGAATCGCTTTACATGTGTCTTGAACTATGACACTCAAAAATTGTGGAGCTATGACAGTTGGACCCTTTAGTTTCTCGTAGCTCATTCCTGATTCTAAGAAACGAAGATTGACGCACAGCCTCTCACGAGGGCTTACATATTGTCTCATATTGGTGTTTTGTTTCGTTATAAGTGGCCGAACCAGTTCCAGTAGAGTAAAGTATGTAGGTGCGTCCATCCTCAGACGTCCATTCAATAAATTGACGTTTGTGAAGGTAATCCTTTTTTTCAACCATTTCGTTTTCAGTTTTCTGGTGACTATGTGATGACAAACAGAAGCCGCAGAAAGTGAAAGTTCCTCTTCGGAATTAGAACTCATGACAACGTCTTCTTCGGAATAAGAAATTAATGGCAATGTCTGTAGTTCCCGGTCAAACACAAAATAAAATCCATTTGGAGTGATCGCGTGAGGAGATACATGTTTGGAGTCCGTCCATTTGACTTCGGTCATTCAGAGCTACGCCGAATGACGCGACCGTGAATGGCTACCTTAAAGTGTTTGCCAAATATCTCCCTCTATCGGGCAAGACCAACTCGTACTTAAAGTTAAATATGAGGCTGGAAAAATCACCCCCACTAAACAGGTATCTCGAGATAAGTACATAATAATATATATGGCCACCTAACCGCCTGTCTCCATTACAGACACCGACAACAAGTTCAATTGACCCGACATTACACCGAAGATGTCCCAGAAAATTAAGAATATATACTCACTAATAGCTGGTGTAGTAACTTGCGTCACCAGAATGGTAGAATGTCTCTGCAATGACATAATGTAGCTCAATGATGTATAATTATTATAGTAGTCGTCCGTCCCTTCTAAAACGGTCGTTACGTTCAAACGCTGCAGGCGCCAATTAGGATTTTCGTTGTATTTCATCTGTCCATTTTCCTGATAAGAGATGAAAAATATTTCTAAATGCCGTAAAGTTATGCTCAGAGATTGTTTATACAGATGAGAAACGCGACAGCGCAGCAAAATAGCAAAGATCAGTCAAAGCGAGCTCACAAATTCCAATAATCGCTTTCTCAAATATTGTAAAACTAACAAAGTATTACTTGAACCAAATTCTCTTCGTACTCTAAGCTAAATTCTGCCATTACGGTTTTGAGAATAATAGCATAGAATAATAGAATAGAGTAGGATAACTCTATTGTGCTAAAATTAACATTAAATATGGAATAATTTTCAAGTTTAAAAAAAATAAATTAATGCGATGTCTTACAGTCAACCATTTGATAACCTAATTTTTAATTGTCATTGTACAGTACACATAGAAGTAATTAAGGTAAATTTAAAATAAACTAATACAAATAAATGTCAATAAGTTATTGTTAAGTTACAATATACCGTTTTTAGGCAAGGAAGGATAAAGGAGAGGCTAACATGGGGCATTTGGTTAGGGGCTGTGTGAAAGCGAATATTTCTTTAACAAGTTTTTGAAAGCGAACAACGAAGGTGCATACCTGGCCGAGTGTGGGAGCTGATTCCATAAACGAGCTGAATGGACCATAATAGAGTACATGTGTAATGTGAACAACAGAAGAGTAATGTAATGGAGGCGAGTGTGTTATCCCGACTTGATTATTGCATTAAGTTATATATCAACATCTAGTTTCCTCGCTAATAGATCTGAAATATTAAGTGATAGGGGGCTGAATTCTCATTCCTGAAAATTTGTCAAGGCTCCTATTTTATGCTGATGACACTTCTAGCATTACACTTATACTAATACTATTTTTAAATATATATTAGAAACAAAATCGTTAAAAAATACATTTTACAATGTTCTAAAAACTAGCATTCGTGTCATATTACACAATGTTTAACCCTCAGTTAGTCGCGGGGGTCTTTGAAAGCCTAGGTGCTAAAAATTCGTAAAATTCAAATAGTTAAAACTATTCCAGCGATTCAATATTTTATGTATCCTCAGAAGTTGGATTACAGGTACCGCGTACCGCCATTAACTTCAGTTCGCGTGCAAGCGCAGTGAGATAAAGACGTGTTTTGCGCGTGGGGGCTTTGAAAGACCCCACTCGATTTACCGCGTAAGTAAAAATGAATTGAATGTTTTTTTTTATATCTTTTGTAACATGTGTTTTTTTATTATTATTGTTTTAGATATAATTAACTAGTAAAATGGACGAAAGACAACAACGCCGTATATTGAGCTGGCTAGAAGAGGAATACAACGATGTTTACGGTAGTGATGATGAAGAATATGAAGGCGATATATACCCGGATGAAAGAAGTGAGCATAACACAGACTCAGGGCAGAAATGTGAAAATGAACCTACAAAATAACATGAGGTATCTCCGTGCGAACTGCCTGAGAATTTGGAATCTTCGAATGAGCATCATCAGATTCTGGAATCGCTGAACGAACAGCATTCGGGGTTGGAATCGAATGAACAACACATGGATTTGGAAAGTTCATATATTGATGATGATGACCTTGATAAATATATCATCACATAACTTCTTTATTGTCAAAAAGAGGGAGAGAAATGGCACCTACAAAATAATTTGCAAATGGAGGAAGACACCTTACCCACAAGGTGTTAGAACAAGGAGACAGTATATAGTTACGGAGCAACCAGGCTCACAGGGTGCAGCACGAGAGGTCAGTGGTTCTTTGGGGTCTTGGCTTCTGTTTTTTGACTTAGATATGTTGCAGCATGTTGTGGATTGCACTAATATAAATATAGCATCTGTACAGACAAATTTCGACAGAGCGTGAGACTGCGAACGCGATTGAACTGAAACCATTGACTGATGTTATGTATTTAATTGGGATACATAAATCATCACATACTTCGATTGGTGACGTTTGGATGGCTGATGGCACTGGAATCGAAAAATGGCGCACTGTCATGTCTAAGCAGCGATTTAGGTTTTTACTCAGAGTTCTTCGTTTTGATGACATTCATATTCGTTCAGGACGAAACTCCATTGATAAACTGGCGGCAATTAGGCATATTTATGAAGCATTCGTAAAGAATTGTGAAACGTATTACAAAAATAGTGAATATGTTACTATAGTCGAAATGTTAGAGAGTTTCAGAGGATCGTGTCGATTTCGCCAATACATACCCAGTAAACCAGCAAAATACGGGATCGATCAAGTTGTTTTCTCTGGTAGATGCCGTAACCTTCTATACCAAAAAGTTAGAAATATATGTCGGGAAGCAGCCTGAAGGTCTATATTTTCAAGATACATCAACAAATGCACTTGTCAAGAGAATGCTAGAGCCGATAGCAGAAACTGGACGAAATGTGACTATGGACAACTGGTTTACCTGCGTTCCCTTGGCTGAACAATTACTAATAAATTATAACTTGACAGTAGCAGGCACAATGAGAAAAAACAAGACAGAAATCCCAAATGACTTCAAGCGAAAAGGATTGGAAGAACTCTCCACAGTGTTCGGATATAAGCCGACAGGGATCTTGCTTTCCTACCGCCCGAAGAAGGATAAGACTGTACTACTACTTTCAACAATGTACCATGATAGCGAAGTTGATGACAATTCTGAGAAAAAGCTTTCAGAAATCATAAAGTTTTACAATAAAACGAAAGGAGGAGTCGACGTCGTGGACAAACTTATCGGCACCTACTCCGTCGCTCGTGTTTGCTACCGATGGTCACTGAGGTTGTTTTTCACATTCCTTGACTTTGGAGCTGTAAATGCTCACATAATATTAGATACCGTAAGTCCAGATAACAAAATAAAGTGAAAGTATTTTTTGAAAATACTGGCGTTTGAATTGTGTCGTCCACAATTGCAATCGCGGCCACCGTTTTAACTTTGCCTCGAGACTTGAAACAGACTATGAGACGATTCATACGTCCTCTTCAGGATGTTCAACCCAATGAAAATAATTTCGTTCCTATGAGAAAGCGTTGCATTCATTGTCCACGATAAACAGATCGAAAATTCAAATCTGTCTGCCATTTTTGTAAAGGCAACATATCCCCAACACAAACTAATCGGTATGTATGCAAAAGGAAAATTAGTCTTACATCAATAGGTAAAAGTTTATATGTTTTTTTGTTGGTGCATTCCAAATATTATGTAACAGTGTTCGTCGTTCTAGTGTTATCACATATAGGTTTATTAGAAAGAATAGTTCATTCATTTAGTTAGATTAAAACATTTTTTTTGTGACATCATCTCAAAGAGAGAAATTTGTGTTCCTTCTTTTAGATTGTAAGTTTAAAGCAGTAATAAAGGAATATATTTAAGTAACTCGTTGTAGTTTTATTGCTATGTTAATTAACAATGAATTGCTTAGATAATTAGGAAAACTTATGTAAAAAGGTGTTTTTGAGGCTGTTTATTTTTGGGGTCTTCAGAGACCCCATGCGACCAACCGGTTAATCAAAACATGCGCGACTGACCGAGGGTTAACTGTAGAGGCAGTTACTTCTTCAATTGCAGAGAATGTTAAAAATGTTAATTTCGGAAGGTAGATTATTTAATATTTTGATCATCCTACCAATAGGTAAATCAGTTATAATATTTGTTCGGTGTGCTGGCTCTCTGAACAGCAGGTGATTTCGCATCGCTGTATAGTGAACCAGCGCGTACAATGGCAAATTCTCAAATATCTGTGGTAATTACACATTCACTTTGTCGATTTTATAGGTGTAAATAATGATGGCAATACACCTACAAACTTCAAGTGTATTGTAGCCCATCATACATAAAATTAAGGTAGATGGATAGAGCGCAGGATAGAAACAGAATTATCTAAAGTAAATATATCTCCTTTTTTTCTCTGTATACGCTTCATCATCAGGGTGTATTTGACCTTATTTCTACACCGGATGACAGAGTTGTATTTCTAGATACTTCGAATAAGTTTATTATATAATATAATCATTACCTTAATATATTGAATTATTTGTATATACGTGCCTAAAAGCCCAACATTTTCTTGCACGATTGCAAGTTTTTTACATGAGGGCGTGAACATTCAGCTTCGTATCAAATATAACTCCCAGATCCTTTACTTCGAAGGGTTTTTACTTGGATTATTATACATTGCATAAGTGTATCGAATTGGATTTTTTGCTCTCGAAATTGTAAAAATAGAATATTTCTCAGCGTTAAATTCCATTTTTTTCGAGAGCCCAGTTAGCGAAGCAATTTATGCAGTCTTGCATATTGTCTGCATCTGTAAGTATACGTATTACGTTATTTACTTTGACGTCATCCGCAAACATTAAGCAGTTTGAATATTTAATGTGCATAGTTAGGTAATTTATAAAGGATAAAAATTATGTCCACATACAATAAGGAACTGTACTTCAATATTTTCAATATTTCTCAAGAGAACATTAATAGATCTTCAAATAACAACAATTTGTTGAAAGAGAGCAGTCTAGATAAACACACACCTAACCGTAACCTACAATAAATCGTACAATAAAGACAACCTGACATACAATACATTATAACCTACTCACACATGGACCCTTCATCCTAACAAGCACATTATTATCTAATCAAGCACACCTGCATACGTTTGAAAGTTTAAATTATTTGACTAGTTAAAATAATACCCTACTTACATAACTTTTTATGTATTTTTTTCTAAAAATTTTAACTTCCATCTATATACTACCTAATATTTAACGTTCCTCTCTAATGTTTAATTGAAAATATTTTTAAAAATATGAAACATTAATTGACCGTATTTTAGATAGTTTATATAAAATTGAAACCCTCTATAATGGCTGTATATTCTGATAATAATTAAATAAATCAAAGACACATCTAAGCTATTTATTTAATTTGCGAAAAATAAACCGGCAATAAGTCGATCCTTACAATACTTTACATATTTAGGGAAACTAGAAGTAATCATACTCTATATCAATAATAATTCAAACTGTATTTCTGATACGATACGAATAATTCAGACTGTACGATTGCAACTCCATTCGATAAAGTTACACGTTCTTCCTTAATCACCCATATAATCACGCACAATATTTATTGCATCAACCAATAGTTTCGGTGCCATTTCTCACGATATTATATCAATACATACGAAGTCGTCTTCGAAGAAATACCATGCTAATTTCTGTTCGTCTTAAATAGAAATCTATTCCTAAATCCCGTATTTACATATGTAAAGCGATACAGTTTGGAAAAACGAAAACGAACACATTATTTTTTTTCAACTAACGATTGCGTCATCGTTTTGAACGATTTCTTCCCGCCAGCCAAAATTTCTCGTGTCAGGATTCAAATGTAAAATTCACTATATTCAACACTTGTCCATGTTTGGCTATAAAGTGAGCATCCGCTTGGCATATAGACTTTTAAAATTTACGCTTCTGTGACTAACGCATATATTTGCGAGATCTGGCGCTAAAAGCACGGCGACAAAGTATCTGCTCTCAGTCACGTTTCCTAGGAAGGTAACAGTTTGTTTGTTAACTGAATTAACGGTGAATGTTACTGATCTTACGCAACGATATCTTACCGGAAAATCCTCTTTTTTATGGGCGTTTTTTACTAAGGTGTAAGGTGGGGGAAAATCATTATATAATTCAGGTTGTTTGTGATTAATCGATCAGTGTATGATTTTAGTTTATGTTATCGTAAGTCATAGAATATGTTATGATAACAACAGGAGAAATAGCGATAAATATCGGCAACTTTGGCCCGTCTTGTGATTGTTAAACCCTGACTTATCCCAAATGGCTTAAAACCTATTCCAAGTTTCCTCGTCTTCACGATTTCAAAAAACCCATATGCGCTATGCTTGCCCTACATATTCGTCAGATCCTCCTCATGCCAAGTAAACCAGGATGCACGTGTAGCAGCACTTGTGCGACTCGGATCGAATTTGCTGTCACCTGATTGTACGTAGGTTCCCCAGAGAGGCTGCATACCAAATTTGGTTAAGATTGGACCATGGGAAGCTTTGGACATAAGGACGGACGCTCAGCATGCATCAGACTATATAGCCCGTCCTACTTAAGACGACGGACGGGCCAAAAACAACAAAATGGTCAAGCGGAAAATTGAAAGCATTGACTCACTGTGTTCGAATGATTAAATTTCCACATAGTACCGCTCCTTTAGAAGGTAAGCCTAAAACCGAGTTCCAGTTCTCCCCAGTAGTCAAAAATTACCTCATTTCAAAATATATTATAATTTAGATACTTTTTTAGAGTATTTTTCCGAACTTATACCACACAGTTAAGATCATTTAATATGAAATTACGCCTACAGGTAAGATCGAACCATCATAAGGTGTACGATCTTACCCCGAACAAACATATATAAATAACCAAACATATTTTAGTATAAATACTAAATTAAAAAATATTACGTGGCACAGCAGCATGTTTCTAGGTGCGGATACAAAGACAGGGCTAACACCGGATATCGGGAGTTTCTAGAGAAATAGACAGTCAACAAAACTACCTCAAAAGTGGAGAGCTGTCCACGGGCGTTCATGATTGCGGTATATTCGTGAAAATTAGAGCATGCTAAATTAGTCTATGGCCCATGCAAATCAAATGGACTATAAAAATTTAACATGCTAAACTTTTCAAGAATAGCCCCCTTCTGGGGTTGACACTTCCCATATCTGGTCGGTTTGTGTAATTTGCCAGTTCCAATAGCTCCTTTTTTATCTTCTCGCTCAAATTTACTTGCAAACAATGAATGCAATTAAGTTAAATACATTGTAAAGAGCCTCTGCTAAAATATATATTTTTTAAATTACACAAATAATGGAAGTAACAGGAAAAGTAGCGATATACATCTACAACTTTGGCCCGTCCAATGATTGGTAATCCCTGACTTATCCAAAATGGCCTAAAACATATTCGAATAAGTTTCTCTCGTAACCACGATACCAAAAATATCTATATACGCTATGCTTGCTCTACCTATTACTGCAGAATAAACCTGCAGCAACACCCAAATAGCTTAAAACTAATTGCTAGAAATGTATGTCGTCACCACGATTCCAAAAATACCCATATACGCTACGCTTGCCCTACCTATTGGTCAGATCATCCTCCATGCCAAGTAAACGAGGATAAACCTGCAGCAGCACCCAAATAGCTTAAAACCTATTGCAACAAGTTTCTCTCATCACCACGATTCTAAAAATACCCATATATGGTATGCTTGCTCTAACTATTGGTCAGATCATTCACCAGGACATGTAAACCAGTATCTGTAGTAGTACCCAAATAACTTAAAACATATTCCAACAAGATTCTCTCGTCACCACGATTCCAAAAATACCCATATGCTATGCTTGCTTTATCTATTGGTCAGATCCTCCTCCAGACCAAGTAAACTAGTATGCACCAGCAGCAGGACCTGCGGGACTCGAATCGAATTTGCTGCCTGGCGGTGCTTACGGTCACCCAAGGAAATTGTATACCAAATTTGGTGAGGATCGGGAAGTCTTCTTACATACGGACAAACAAACGCACAAACGCACAGCATGCATCAGCCTATATGGCCCAAAAAATGGTCGCTCATAATTTGTGACGTCAGAAATTATATGCATATGTCCTGGGTCATGAGAGTGGCGCACCTCAACCTCTTAAATCTTGTGGTCCGATAATATAGCAAAAAAGACAGAGGTGTCGTGAGACACACGATAGGAGCGAAACTCTTAACAAATTCAATGTTTATTTTAAAGAAATGTCTTAATGGCACTGCCGTCTGCCATCTATCGGGCGTGCCAAGTACTGATTATAGCGGTATATTATTAGTTTCGATACAGTCCGCAGCGAGAGAACGTCAATAATAATAGCACAAATCCATTGTAATGCATCTGTTGGAC
>JAOPUG010000384.1:5382900-5393250 GCA_027564375.1 Micropterix facetella | reverse complement strand
AACTGTCAAATTGGCTGTCGCTGGAAAAAATGTTGTCAATATAAAAACCAAACCTCTAAAAAAACATCCTATATATCGCAATTCTGCGTTAGTTCTAAGGTGATTTTTTGAAAATTTATAATATAAAAAAACGCTGAATCTTGAAGCACACTCGGAGAGAGTCCTATCTTCCTTTTTATTTAACGATGTCTATGCTGGCTGCGCTTGCTTCTATTAAAAATAGATCCTGGGGCCTTGTTTGTTACTGTTTGGTGCACGTTGCGTTTTATATTCGGTAAGACGTGCAAGGGAAAAGAGTGCTACTGACTCTACGACTGACACGTGTGCTATCCGAGCCGTGTCCCTTCTAAAAATAACGAAATACAGCTTATTGTCAATATAAACATGTTGCGGTAGAGAATCGGTGCAGTAATGCGCACATGCGATGATATTAAAGGACGTGGGATAGAAACAGACCTTCGTCCGTACCGCACAGAGAAAGCTTAAAGACACTCCTGCTCCCTTGACTTTTCACAAACTAAAAAAGAAGGAATTGCTATTCAAACTATGCTCTTGTAAAACATAACAATAGTTCCGCTAACGGTGGAATTCCTAGCATTTTCCGCGTTCTCGCAGTACAAGATTTACGGGTCGCACGAGTCGAGGCGGTCGGCGGTCGCCGCTTTTCGGCATCGACCTCTCGAAGCGGCCGGCCTCGACATGTGAATCGTTTAATTATTGCCGTGAAAGTTTTAGTCGTTTGACGATTTAGAGATACGACATTTGAGAGATAGCGCACGGTCAGGTGTGAACGGAATACAGCCGCTCGTAACTTTCATTCTAACTTCTGATTTTGATAAGCAGAAAGCGTGCAATGGCTTCAGGTCTTGATAAATAACAAGACAGACCGACAAAATATCTCAAAATAGATATTTACATCAAGATCCTAATAACAGCGAACTGCTTAGGGGCGTCTATTAATTAAGTGAGGTGTCTTTTTAAATTGACCCTTACCCCCTTCCCCTTGGTGAGATTTGGGGAGATATGGTAGGACACCTCCCCCCTCCCCCACATCACGTGAGATTTACTCTATAATCCTTAATATATTAAATGTATTTGATATGTTCATACCACTAAATACTTAAAAATTAATTGTAGTAAAATATATTTGTGAGAATAAAGTTTTTTTGTTTGTTTTCCGTACAAATAAAAGACTTTTCTATAAATAAAATTTCACTGTTGTATATTTAAGTATAAATGCAAAGCGGGTCCTTCATCTTTAACGGATTTAAAATCTAGGTTATTTAATATTAATATTTATGCCTGGGATTGATTTTGTAATACAAAATGTTTACTCTATTATAATAATGTATATTCTCTGAATTAAAAAGTTGAAGTGAGATTTTCGTTGACCTCTCTCTCCACATTTAAATGATATTTCGTGAAATTTTGCGGACCCCCCCTCCCATTTATTACTCACGTAAATAATTGATGTCCCTCTTGCTATGAATTGCACAGTGGACTTAGTTCACGGTTTTACGCCATATTTCTTAGTCTTTGATAGGAACACCATAATATGTTATCGAGGTACGTAGGTAGAAGGCAGCACTGTTGTCGAAGTATTTATTATATATTTGTAGATATACCTTTATAATCTCGATTCAATTTTCAATCTATAAAATAGAAATGGGTTTTCATGGGTTTCGCGGAATGGATTATGTATTTTATAAAAGCGATGAAAAATTTAATGGCATAAAGCACAGTGGAAAAGGGCATAATCAATGACGATAAATGAAAAATAAAGGGAGTGAGAGAGACAGCGGAAATAGAGGGACAGGGCGAAACATTCTAATAAAATTTCAGACTATTAAGAACGTTTCGAAATCCACCAAAATCAAAATCATGGTTACGCCATGCCCAGCTAAAGAAGATATAGTCACAGAACTAACCCGTTAATAAATTCCAGGTTACAAATATCCTCTTATATTAGATATACACAATCTCGAATCTAAGTAAATTTAAAAGCGTTGCTAACGACATCGATAGGTTTTCATGTCATTAAATTAGTTCCGACATCGAGGTGATTTATCAACATTCGACATCTCGAGACAGGTTTGCGTCTTCAGACGCGATTTTCGGCACTAAATTAAATTCGAGTCGTCATGTGGGGAATTCTAAAAATTCACCGGCGCCAAAGCGTCCAAATCAACCTGATTTAGTGGCGTGGCGGGCGCGGCGCGGCGGGTGGCAACTTGGACTGCTGCCGATTGACAAAATGTCAACTTCCGCACTATGTACCTATAGCGATAGGCTTGACATTTTTGGTATGCGTAGGAAGTAATCTCTTATTACGTAATGGTAACAGGACTAGACAAGATCCCTTAAAGTTAATAGAACAATCTGTTGCATAGTTGCACACTAAATTTATTTCCATATTTGCAATATCTACGTACAGCATTCAGTTAGTTGGAATTCACTCTGCATTCACTCGATGGCTCTGTTGAATCGCTTTCAACACGGCGTGTACCTACTAAAATAAAATAAATTTATAAACATTCGGTAGAGCGTTAGGTCGGCTCTGAAGGTCGGCGCGTAGCTTGTCAGCGCCGACCGGCAGCTCGAGTCGTTTCAGTATCGTGTTGATCACTGCGAAGTACAGACGCAAACGATGTCACCTAACACATTGTATTGATAATTATTACCGCGTACTACATAAAAAAGAAAGAACATATGCTAAAGAAAATACTACATGTTCATCCAATGGATCGAGCAAAGATTGCTCGCGGGAAAATTTGACACGTTATACGGCCGAGGAAATCAAGTTTTTCAACTGACTAGTTGTCGGCGCGTGCGTTCAGTACGAAACGAAACGTTCATTGCCTGTGAAAGCGCGTTAGCGCTGAGCTGTGCGCGGCGCGGTAGGCCGCGCACAGGTCAGCGCTGACCGATCAGCGTTAGTCAGAAACGCTAATAATAGATACATACATATTGACCTATCAGCACCGACGGTCAACGAGAGAAGAAAACCAGCCTTACAGACCATTGAAATTCCTCGATTTTGATCATTGATTGTTTTTTTATTGATTTATTTATTTGTTTTATTCACTTATTATAATCAAATAGAATGTAGCGTAAAAATACTAGCTATTTTTGACATTATTCATTTATGATATTATCCCTGTAATTTAAAGAAATGAGGGTTGACGATTAAAATTCTAGATCTGGTGCCATCGAGTTTATGCAATGCACGCGCCAACAAGTTCCACTTCGTAAAGTTAGTACGCGAGAATGCCTCTGCGAAAATATTGTACCATCGAACCCGAATATAATTATTAGGCGTGAAAAGATCCACCTTAGCTAGCTAGGGTTATAAGTTTTGCCTCGAATCAGATTAAAAATATAAGGCACGGTCAGCATTACTCTTCTGAGACAGATAGAATTACCTATAGCCAACCATGTTTGTGATAAATACAGTCGGATACAGTAATGGATAATATCCGTACTGATTGAAGTACAAAAATCTCAAAAAACATTTCCGTGCCTTTTCCAGCATGATGATATGTATCTTCATGCGGATCCCAAATAGCTGCATTCGTTTCCATGCGACTTCTAACAATTGAGTTGTACAACGTGCGCATAACCGGAATATTATTGAAGTGTTTGGATTGCCGTATCACAAACCCTAGAAGCTCGAAAGAAGTTAAAGATAGTTGAATAATGTGTACTCGAAGTTTAACTGGGAGTCAAAAAAACTCTCAAGTCCTTGACTTTTGTCACTCTAATGAAGCACACAGCCAACGATGGAGTAATCATACATCAGATGAGCAGTGATCTCGTGTATGTCATCACTGAACATTTGTTAATATTGAAGTGGAGGTTACGAACTTGGCTCCATGCAAAAACTGCATTAATATCACGCTGGAAGAGCTCGCAGGCACGTCCAGTGGATACAAATAATTTGACATCATCAGCAAACATTAGGCAGCGTGCTGATGTGACAACTTTACTCAGAATTAACAAATAAGTTGAATAACAAAGGCTCTAAGTTTGATCCTTTTGATCTAAGTTTGACTAACGCCTGATTGAGTGTTGTATAGTTTAGAATCAAAACCGCCAAATTTAACGAACTGCTGGCGGCCCCCCAAGTAATCTGCGAAAATTTTCAATAGTTTACTTGAGAACCTGGCAGCAGACAAATCTCGGAGTGACACATTATTATCGACTCCATCAAAGGCTTGATCTGCTTTATGTACACACATCTAGCACAGACTTATTCACAATCGCTTTCTCTTGCACTCAGGCCATAGTCCCACGCGTCAGTCCTTTTATTAATATGTATATATTTTATTTGCGCGAAATTGCACCGAAGTGCGCTTACTGAATAACTTCGAAGTCGTCGTCCTCTCGACCTAATAAGACCTCCTTAAGTGGAGACGGACGATCGGCGGATCATCGGCGATGAAAAGAGAAGGAGCACGTCGACGGAACTCCATTGTTTTCGTTGCGCTTGGAATTTTAATTGAAATCAAATAGGATTCGAGCGAAACTGGATAGCGCCGCACCGACGATAATACTTCGGACAACTAGACTGCCGCAGGCTGTGCGGTCTAGATACTCCTTTAGCTCAGTATTCTTCCAAATCATGTGAATTTTCTTCTCATCATTTTGTCGAAGTATGAGTGGAAAATCTTTCGTTTTGTTTTGATTCTTTCAAGTATATTCTTCACCTCAACCGACTGAAGTTTATTTTATAAAATTAGACTTCACAACTCAAATCAACATGCATTACTCATAGTGACTTGTGTAGTCTGCCTGTTATTATAGTTTATTTTCTGGTTGCGAGGGCAGTCACACAGTTGTAAAGTAACGTATACCCTATCATTATCGACCAAAAGTAAGAAAAAAGAAAGATAGGCCAATGCTAGTACCAAATATAAAAAAACGTGGTCCAACCCCAACAACTACATCAGTAGACACTCAGTGATGGTTGTCATCATCAGGGCGCGGTAAATAGGGGAACATCATCTACTCAATAGGCAGGATTAGACAAAATACATTGACGATATATTTTACCCAGCCTACACAATACAAACTACATAAAAAAATGTAGTTCGAATTACAACATACAAAATACTTTCTCCTGTGTAATTTAAAAACAATCTACAAAATGCATTTTCAAACCTTGCATTTTTAAAATAAAAACTATAAAATATATTTTTATTATAAACATTTCTGCAAATCTGGTACAACACGCCGTTTATTTTACCGGTGAATTGTGAATAATTTAATCATTTTTATGATGGAATTCCACGTAGGTATACAAGACGTTCGGTACCTGAAACCCATTACTTCAGGAAGTAATTCGATACATTAAACTGAACCAGAAAATAAAAAAATCAAAGCTGATATTTAAAAAAAAATGTTTTTGGATATTAGGAGATTTTCATTTACGTGAGAATTTTATACACAAAAACTGATTAAAAATTGTGTTTAACTTTATGGTTTAGGCCTTTGTTATCGAGGAAGGATTTTTTGTGTTCAATTTCCGGATATTCAGTCTTTTTTCCCAGTAGCAAAGGTCTTAAACAAGATTTCGAATATTTTTAATTTAGCTTTTCGAATAGAATAGTCTTCCATAAAACAGAACTCGTATTCAAGCTGCGAACTTTTTCTTGTCATCATATTCATGTCAATCATGCGGAGTTTCGAAATTCCAGTTAAAAATTGTTAAAATATAATCAAATAATAGCATGAGGTACCTACGATAATCCCTAATCGACGCTGCTGCAGGCCGCTGGGCACTCAACAACGCAATTCGGCGCACCGTTACAAAATCGCGCGGCAAGCCAATTAAAACAAGTTCAAATTGTCGGTGCGTTCGCGGTGAGGCACGACTCACGTCCTTACCACCCTAGGCGCCGCAGCCATCTGTGTTGTACTTGTTGAATGTATTTTTATTGAATATAGTTTAGAGACTTTGCACAAAATGTACTTCGAATACAAAACACAAACTACTGCAATGAAAAGTAATTTAATTACAAACTGCTTCAAGATGAGTAGTTCAAATACATACTGCAAGCTAGTAGTTTGTAGTTTAACTCCGTAGTTCAACTACAAGTATTTAATACTGTCCAGGCTGTAGATATGTGACCTATGTATTTTTATTTTCAAAAATTTATTTTTCTTTTATCACATAGGATATTATGCACCTTGTCTGTCTTGGCTCGAGTTGTTATGCACAAGACGCATAACAACTCAAGCCAAGACAGACAAGTCAATAATATAATAGACTACAATAATAATGTGTAGTGCCTAAGCCTATCTACGCAATTTATTAAATGAGGTTGATGCATGCAAGACGCCCTGGGTACCCTGTGGGAAATGCATCTCCCGACCAGGCTGGGCCTATCGCTTCTTTTAATGAACGAAAAAAACCATCAGCAGACATGGAATAGCTTTTAAAGGATGGCCCGCCTTCTTCATTTCGTTATCGCGAACGCGCGGACCCGGCGGGATACGACAAACACAGGCGGATCGCGTTGCCAGCTTTGACTTTTTTTAAAATGGAAATAGAGAATCTGGAAAGCAAGAATTGGAGGATTGGTAAGGAGGTTACTAAATTAACTTTTGATCACTTTTTTTGTAGGTGGTCACTATTTAGAGATGCTCACTAAATTCACTTTTTTCATTAATAGGTCACTTTTAAATAACTTTTTATGCTCATATTAATAACCCATTTTTGGCATTTCTATAAGAACAGGGTATTTTTTGATTTCGCAATCAGTTGGAAGTATCATATCGCTAAGATATAATAAACTACTAACACCTTTCTATTTTAACATGTGCAAACAAGGCCAGAAATGACAAAAAACCACATGATGTCAAAAAGCTCCAAAAGAGTTGCTGAAAAAAAAATGTTTCCAAAGTTGAACATAAAAAATGCTTTTCATTTGTAACAAAATCATAATTATTTTTTTGCTACGTTTTTATGTGCAAAGATAACCGCTTGTCTGGATTAATGAATTTAAAGTATTTTAACCCTATATATGAGTAGGTAACATTATGCGATAACTATTTTTTTTATCATTTATAATATTTTTTAACACGCTCAATTAAATAATGTCCTTTGCCACTTTTTTGGCAAGTATTTTTTATATATTTGGTCATTAACTTTTGATTGACTGCTACTTCTGAGAGCCTGATGATGATGATGATATTGGCCATGCCAGAAAAACCAAAATTAAAATACTGGCTGGTGAAACGGAACATGGAAACCAAAAACGTTTGAGCAAAATGCGAAACGTTATAAAGAGTAAAAGTGTACAGTCGCACTCTCGACATATATAAAATAAACCCATCCTATTCAAAATTCCTTAAATCATCATCAACCTGGCAACATCAATTCTGCAACATTTCTCCGACCCGCCAACTCTAGAGGCCACACACACCTGCATCCGTCGCCGTCTGCCTCTTTTAATTAATTTCGTCCCTGAAGATAAGGCTAATCGCAACAGGACATTCTGTGGCTTATATCTACACCTTACATTAGCGAGTTGAAAATGGTCCACCTTATGCATAAAGCAAACACAAAGTTGCCAGCGGCAGTTAAAAACCAGAAGTGGGATATCGAAAGCACTGACAACTAGGCACCGCACATCGCAGTTCGTGCTCGATTATTAAATTTATTTCACAATTTTATATAGTCCCGCCGATATCACGCATTCCGGCGGACACTGGACTGGTTTTACGGTAATTGAAAAGAATATTAAGTGCGCCGACATGTCCGACCGAATCCATTACGCTCGTACTTTTCATATCACTAAATGTAAATCGAGCAAAAAAAAAAAACAACGGCTACAACATCGACGTTGGAAAATCAAAAGGGCTTAAGCGACACTTTGATAATTTTCCAAGAGAGCCCTTCAAAATTTTAAAATTAGGAAAGAAATCTCTTAGACGCAGGTATCAATCATTTTGTACTTTTATGTACACTATAGGGACATAACAATACCAAATTATTGATACCTTAGTTTAATGGATTTTTTCCGAATTTTAAAACTTTGAAGGGCTCTCCTGTAAAATTGTGAAAATGACGTTTAAGCCCTTTTGCCTCTCCATCGTCGAATTATTATTATTATTAAGTTGCATTCAATTCTCTCTCGTCTCGGCTTCGTGACAAACATAAATGTTTTTTCAAAAAAATATATATTTTTTCAACTTTCTTGTTCGACGAAAGTAGTATGCAACATATTTTATATATGCTTAAAATATATCTACTTACTTATTATGCACCCGTAGTCTCAATGAACTCGTGTCCGCGGCCCATCAGACATCGATTAATATTTAATTTGAGAGAGCCATACAAAAATATTATTAAATGCTCCAGCCGACGCGACGACCGCAGGTCTAAAGCAACCGGTTATGTTCCTACTAAACAAATATAATATTATACACAAACCAGCTATGAGCTACCACACTTCATATGCACTTTTTGGGCCACCATATATCGTTAGAATCATATTACGTTAGAACGAGCCTGATGTCTATGCATGCTGTGCGTTTGTCTGTCCGTCCGTTCGAAGTTCGAAGACTTCCCGCGGTCCGATCTGGCATGCAGCTTCACTGGGTGACCCTATGCACCCCACCAGGTGGCACCAAATTCGATCCGAGTCTCACAGGTGCTGCTACAGGTTCATCCTGGTTTACTTGACATGGAGGAGGATCTGACCAACAGGTAGAGCAATCATAGCGTATATGGGTATTTTTGGAATCGTGTTGATTCCAAACTTATTGGCAAACAGAAATTATTGGCATAGTTGTTACCATTTTGTATAAGTAAAAGATTACCAATCACGAGATGGGCCAAAGTTGCCGATGTATATCGCTACTTTTCCTGTTATTATTGTACGTTTAATTATTACCTTTGAAATCCATCAAATGAACTTTATCAAATTTCGTCTCGATGAAGCTACATATAATGTGTCGCTTTTCTAGTCATGGGCGATAATAATAGCGATTTTCCGATTCGATTTTCAAATTCTTCATTTCATACCCATTATCGTAGTAATATATAGTTCTGATTACTGACTTACTGACTCACTGACTGACTCTGTAACTGTGGCGTTGGCGCCCGATGCGCGTTAAATTTTGTTACCGTGGCAAGTTAAAATTTGTTGATTACATCCACTAGAAGTTCTTTTTGCATTTGTTTGTGCATACGTTCTGAAAGTTCTGAGGTCGAAAGTGAAGAATTTTTTGGCGCGGCGTGACGTTTACCGGTGCGGAGAGTGACATGTGCCTTAGGCGCTTACAACTAACTAGTTTTAAATAATTAATTATTAAACCTTAGGAGGGCAACGAATGTCACGGGTCCGTACATGAGATGGATGTCGTCGACTTCGCGTTCTAGGACCGCGGGAGTAACGTTGAATCTGGAACCAGACTAGAGGGCGGAGAAATCCGTCCAAATCTAAATGTTAGGGGTCAACGGCTCTACTGGATTGAGGTCTAGTGCCCTCGCTGTTCAAAGCAGGCCTGTATCGGGTCGTGGTAGAACTGGATGTTAGATTTGTCTGTCCACAGTTTTTGCGATACATTGTAGGTTGACAAGACGCCTGGGACGTCGGGCGTGCCCGTAGCCATTGACAACCGCCGACTGTGTAGCTATCGAGGTATACTGGGATCACGTCGAGCAAGCTATCCTACAAACCGGAATCGTTGTCTTAGTCTTTAGTATAGTAGAGTATAGTTTGATATCTCCTTGTCATGTCAATTGCATATTGCGACGATTTTGTCGTGAATTTCCTGGTACATCTCTTTATTTTCACATCCTCCATCCTCTCCTCCGAGCACCAACTTTGGAGATTCTCCTCTCCTCCAAGCACCAACACGTCCAAGTGTTGAGTGTCTTTACCTACACATTCGCGCCCGATTTTTTTTAATAATTTGGTTGTACTTTTCTCTCATATATCGCGACATTTTAAGCATATTTTCAAATGGACAGCCTCGTATCTTTATGAGATTTTGAGATACTTAGCGCACAGTTTGATCAGCTGTAAGACATATACTCTTCTTTAAAACAAAAAAAGACATGTCGAATCCGGAAAGTCGAAATCGTGGGTTCACTTTGCGCGTGCGCAGTTCGCGATGTCGCTCGCATGTACTGGCACAAAGATCCTTCCCTTTAAAAGGATACTATTAAGATGGCAGCGCTGTCTATTTTAGCCGGCTTATTGAAGTTTATTTCGATACAAACTGTCGCTTATTTGGACTCGATTTGGCCCCCCCCCCCCCCCCCCCCACCCCCCCCACCCCGGGGAAAAAACGCGAGGACAGAGACAAAATCGTGAGTATAGAACGAAGAAATTTTGA
>JAOPUG010000384.1:5335778-5348536 GCA_027564375.1 Micropterix facetella | reverse complement strand
TATACCATGAAGTTAGTAACATGAGAGGAGACAGCATTGTGTTTCCTGCCCATACAATGTGACAATTTTTAATTTCTCCCATTCCGTGACTTGAGGACACACTGAAAAATATAATCTTAAAATTTTCTGTGAAAATGGTATTTGGTTAAAATTGGAGAAATCACTCCCTTAAAACCCCTCCAAATCTACTTCAAACCCGGAAGTAATAGATCATGTTACACAAGGACATATCAATCCATTATTCCGTACTCTTACACCCTCTGGAGCTAGCGAATTGGAGTGAGATTGCTTTTAAACTGCGCAATTCTCTCTTGCATGATTCTAACGAAGGCTTTCTGGCCCGCTATAAGCTCCTCTTGCAATATGAACTTACTGTCGTAATTTTCAAAGTACATATAAATAAAAATATATTACCTAATGTTGTAGTTTTTCATTAAATCTTGTCGCATCGCTTGAGTCACACACATATTAGCATGCGCCATCGCTCCAATCTTCATTTCCAACCACTTAGATAAATGCACCAACGGATGTTTAGAACCTGCGCTCAATGCCATGATTGTATGTGTATAGTTATGCCAATCAACGACTAGTTTCGCCCGTAGAATGAGGCAGTAGACCCAGCAGACCAGAAGCGTCGGCACTCCGGGCGGGTTTTGACACAACACAAACTTGGTCCGAACGTTCACAAGCAATATTAGAAATAAACTTAACGTTTGCCACACAGTTTTTAGAATATATTTAACGATAGTCGGCCCTGGGATCTCCGGGAGAGCCGTCAAATAATGTGGACGGATACTTTGATGTCGGGATACCAACGGTTGGAGATCAGAACCCGAGTATCCGATTAAATCAACGATGAAGCCTTCTTTCGCTAGCGATAAGGCGTGATATTGCATCCGGGGACTGCGTCCTATGTCACCAAGCACGATAACGGAAATTCGTTCCTTTTTATCCATTTTTAAAAATTAAATTACCTCTGCTGGACCACAAAAGAAACGAAAAATAAAAAAAAAACAAATTTGACATTTGGATGACCGACCGTTGACGTGCCGGCTTTGTTTTGGTGTGGCTATCGTGGATTAGATAATTCAGGTTTACTATTGATAGTTGTAAAATTAAAACTGGACGGCTTAATAAATAATATTAAATTTAGTAATATTTAGTTTATGTAACAACTATACGTAGTGGTGGCTTCATATGTTTCGATTTATTTTTATTTGGAACCTTGTTTTCGGTAGGCTTATGGCAAGACGTGGCAACTTATTTTTGGTGTGCTCGCTTTCTGTACTTCCAAAAATAATAATCCACGGATGGTGAAAAGCAAACAGTGTTGCCAACTATCATAGAGGAAGAACACCTCCCGGTTGCCGAACGAGTGGGTTTCGCTCGTTTGTCGGTTTGTTCGAGCATTTTGCTTGGGGAGGGCGAGTGCCGGCAATTATTTACTACTTCACCATTCTCCATTGGGCGAACCCGCAATCGCGAAGCCGTCGCCGCTTCTATGCCAAGAGTTCGAGCGCTTCGTAATTTTCCGTGACTTATCATGGCGAATCCGTCGTCAGGCGTCGGTGAGTGCAAACACTTTTAAGATTTCTTCTGTCGATGGACGTCTTTATTCCGTTTGTGCCGCGTAATTCCAGTGCGGCGACGTTCGGTTTGAATTTTAATTGGAGCGGAATGCCGCGATTGGTGTCTTTGCAATTTTGTCACGTTTTGTGTTTTTGGACTTTTGACAGTCGTCCCCCGTAATTTCCGACTGCTGGAGGAGTTGGAGCAGGGGCAGAAGGGCGTCGGCGATGGCACTATTTCGTGGGGACTGGAGAGCGACGACGATATGACTCTCACGCACTGGACCGGCATGATTATTGGGCCGCCTAGGGTGAGATTTTAATTACTTCATATCTTTAATAACCATGATAAGCTTCGCTGCAAAATATAAATCGGACTATTTTATACAAGACGAATTGCACTAAAGCAGTGCATTGTGGCGCTATACCGGCAGCGTTGGCACCCTGAGCATATTATGACTGCCTTTGACTGAGCGGCGCAGCCTATTTTTAAGCGCTTCATCGTCACTCAGTAGGTATTTGGTTGCTTCACTGTGGAAAAGTTTACAAAAGCTACCATCGCAAAAGAATATTAATACAATGGTAAGTCAATTATACAAACTAATTAGGAACCTCTGATTTATATGTGCTACTGCAGTTTTCTATCTGGCTAGACTAGCCTTAAGTTTCATAGTAAAGGGCCAAAATTATCTAATTTAGTTCTATAAACAAACCCCAAATAAAAAACCACATTTAATTTTGTGGTTTTGTCAGATTGTCCTTAAATTTTTCACTTTTAATGCTGGAAATTGTAGCCTTTCCGACATTAAAGGAAATATCAAAACATGATTCGGTTTCTCCTTTTCAGTCTTCTGATAATTTCCATAAAACCTCATCCGGCGCAATAAAATTATTGCAGCCGTTGTATATGCAGCCGAAGGCAAAAATTGCCAAAATACTTTTGTTTCCTGTTCTAGAGCTACATTTGAATAAATGACGTTTCGGTTAATTAACATCCGTATAATCAACACTACTGTCTTCATATAGTCTTATTTTCTAAAAAAAAATTTTATTTTCTAAGAATATTATTGCTGCATGTTTTCGGTATTTTGAAACATATTTTACAGGAAACTATCTTCGTCAATTTCTGTGAAATTACACCAGTGTTCGCTTTTTGGGTAACTATTATGGCAATAGGTACGTATTTTTGTTGAAATGGCATCGCTTCAACGGGTCATTCGTTCGATGCGCACAGTAGAAACAATAACGGCAAATGACAAATAATGGCGATGGCACCACAAAGTACAAATGAGTGGCCGGATTATCTAAAGTTCTCTGCTGAAGAGTGAGGATTACAGAGGATGGCTTAATAGCTCGGATGAATAGTGACGCATGCACGATGCCAGCAAAGAACACTGACAGACAAACTTAGTCAGAAAAGAGATAGTATTGCGTGCTGTTAAGCATCGGACACTGTTACAAATATTGCTTGGTCTTTAATTTTGTCAAAAAGAATGTCATTAATAAATAAATACTCATACTCATACAGTAACATAATGTTACTATATTATTGTATTACAATATTATTGTAATACTCATACGAGTATACTCACCGGTGGATCCAAGGGGAGCTCATTGGGGTCATGACCCCCCCCTGGGCTGGGCATAAGTCGACCACTGATATATTTTCTAATCTCGACTGTGATGTGACCCTTCTGACCCCCCAATCGACTATATTCCCCTTCCTGACTCAAAGGCTGGATCCGCCCTTGGTGTCTATGCTCTTGTGCCAATTTTCATACAGAGTGCACGCGATATCTTCTGTGTCTCTATACATGAATAAGTTGCAGCAAAGCAAGAGCATCTTCGTTTTCTGTAGAGGAAGACATGCTATCGCAACAAAGTCAGCCTGTATAATGACACATCTTGCCTTATCTTCGCCTCCTCTGTATAATTTAATGTCGCGTCCGTGCCTTATCCTGCCTTACACCGCCTCTGTATAATTTACGCCATAGGTTGCATTACTAGACTGTGGCAATCAAAATGACTATTCTTCTTGGATCGCGATATCGGGCTCATATAAGTGTTTAACCAATTGATAAATAGGAAAATGACTCCAGAAGGAAATTTAACTATACCCTATGTTCCAGCCTTACTATGTATTTACTTATTGTTTTTTTAATATAGTTGGTGGTAGATTGGTGCCAGGCAAACAAGATCACACTAGTTGCCATCGGGCCAGAAGATCCATTGGCGAAGGGACTTGCCGATGCGCTCACAAATGCCAACATCAAATGCTTTGGCCCGTCACGGATTGGGGCCCAAATAGAATCTGACAAAGATTGGTCAAAGAGCTTCATGGTGCGGCATAACATACCAACCGCACGGTTTAAATCCTTTACCGATGCGACAAAAGCTAAAGATTTTATTATCAAGTAAGTATTCATTTCTGTCATCTGAATTTGAAACTGATGAATATAGACCTATCCAATTTTTAATGCCATGGTCCTCTGTCTCTTAAGCAATTCTCCTAACTATTCGACTCCAGTTGATGTTACGTTTTGTTCATCTTGGGGGTGTTGTACACTACCTGGCCATATCATTAGGTCCACTGGGCATTAGAGTAGGTGATTATCTACACTATTGAATATTTTATGTGTGTAGATGTGTATAGTTAACATAAAAAATGTAGATTTATTAAAAGTATAGATATTTTAGTTAAGATGGGAGATAACATGAGATGCACCAATATCATAAACTGTTGAGTATTTGAAGGAGACTGGTCTAAAATTTCAGAAAGTGCACCCGCGCTGCACTGTATCGCATATATATCGATTCCAGTATGAAGTTTCGGTTTTGGCTGAAACCGAAACCAAAAAAATGTCTGTTTCGCCATCGAACCGAGGTTGAAACTGAATTTGGTCGGCGTCTAATTAACTGTTATATTGTGCAGTGCGCCCTTTCCGGCACTAGTTGTGAAAGCGGCCGGTCTAGCAGCTGGTAAAGGAGTCATTGTTGCGGAGAATACGGCTCAGGCGTGCCAAGCCGTTGATGAAATGCTCACCGATAATAAATTTGGATCGGCCGGTGATACAATTGTCGTGGAAGAATTGCTCGAAGGGGAGGAAGTATCGGTATGTGACATTATCTTTCTTTTCATCTTAATCTAGTCGTGTTAACCCGAAACTGGTGGGATTGGGTGTCAAATACCCAAGTTAAACTTGGATATGCCACTGCCGCCAGAGGGGTTCGCGGTAATGTCTATCATTTCAGGTGCATTCCAACTACTTTGGAACTAGACTAGATTGGTGTGGAATTGTGTTTTCTTCATTTTGAAATCGTGTCCTCGCAGATGTTGCGTGTGATTCCGCTTAAATATTGAAGACAACTTGGGGCAATTATAGTGTCCGTTGAGGATCTTATATGTCTCGATTAGGTCACGCCTGATCCGACAATCCTTGAGTGTGGGCAGATGATCTGCGGAGTCTTTCTCAGTATTCCAGCTATTGGCATCTTGGTCTAATACATTTATGTACTTGGTGGAATCCACCAACGCGCGTCAAGCGTTTCACCAACTCTATTGGCGTTGGTGAACACCAAATTAAACTAATATCACGATCTCGCAAATGCTGTCACCCGGAACTGCTTCACTGTTCGCCTTCTCGCGATGGAAGTTGGCACTCGTATCCTCCTAGCCAAAACTCTATTTCACCTTTTAAAGGATCTCGGCCTCTCCAGGAAAATAATTACCTCTTCAAAAAAATATCTAAAACCGCAATTTCCGCATCTGAAATTCTATGACTTCGAAGGGGGGAGTGAATGAGCGGTAAGATGAACTCTCACATGTGGCAAGACAACTGTCCTAAACTTACCACAGCCGGTCGTTATTCCGGAGTCCACTGCTCACCCCCAGAAGTGTAACAATAGGATCATGATGGGAATTCCAAGGTAGCTCCGTTTGTATTTGAAAGTGTACGTTTATTACGGCATGATCAGGGAATAAAATAATATCACACTTGGAAAAACTGGACTTACCAGGGAATTTCGAAATCCTATTTCTGTGTCCACCCTGAAGATGCACAATTCACTATGGCGAAAATGTGATGAATTAGGACTTGCAATTTAACTTACAAAACATTGAAAATTGACATTTAATTTGAAATACTACTTAGAAATCATAACTGGTAATTTATATAACGTAGTGATTTTTTTCGTTTGCTTATTGGCCTAGATTATTATTTTTTGCAACAATATTATTTTGTTCAGTGCTATTCTTTATAATGCACTAATCAGTTACGGGTTAATACCAAATAAGTCTCCATTCGTCACATTGTCCTTCGAATAGACACACAGATAACACATATACACATGAATAAATGTGGCTATCATATATCATAAAGCTGTGCGAATGTTTATCTTACTCTTACTTTAAGGTGCCGCTGTTGGCTAAAACAAACGGAATGATTTGCCAAGCGAAACACCAGCGGAGAACAATACATCGAAAGCTTATTATTGCTTGCGTGGAGATACCATTCTTACACGCTAAGCCAAACACCAGCAGTAGCCAATACACAGAAAGCCTATTATTGCTTGTGCGGAGAACCATTATTACACTCCAAGCCAAACACCAGCGGTAGCCAATACAACGAAAGCCTATTATTGCTTGCGTGGAGATACCATTCTTATGAAATCGCGCATGACAAATAAAATCATTTTTGGTTTTTTGAAAGATTATAATAAAAAAATAAAAAGAATAAAAAATCTAGACATTTTAATCATTTACTTGTTACGTGTTACCAATATAGTTTCAAGTTGTTTGCCCCTATAGATTCCGAAAAAAATGCACTTAACAAAATGGTGATGACTTCAAAATCAAATCAAAATATTGAAATTTTGCATCATAGTACTAAAGATTAAGAAATTTACTACAAGATTCATATTTTTATATTTGTTCAAATGAAATGCACGCAGGAGTCACTTAAATTTGATTGCAAAATGTCAGTTTTTCACTGTTTGAGAGATATGGGCACCTTAAGACAAGAATGTCATTTTAAGTCGGGGGTTGCATATTCAAATCTGACATTTATTATTCATGTTTGTTTATATTCAATTTGATATGCGAACCCAATTAATCAATTCATTAGCTTATATTCCCATAACCCATGTTTGTTTCCTAGGTGTTGGCATTCACTGATGGTTCATCGGTGAGTCTAATGTTGCCTGCCCAGGACCACAAGAGAATAGGGGATGGAGATACTGGCTTAAATACAGGCGGTATGGGTGCTTACTGTCCTTGTCCTCTCATCTCTTCGGAACAGCTCAAGATTGTCGAACAGCAGGTCATCCAGAGGGCAGTCGATGGCTTGAAGAAGGAGGGCATTTCCTATGTCGGTGAGTTTGTTTCCCTTTTGATTTTTCAATTCTAGATCTATCGATGTCAAATTATAGAAAATAATATTTAAATATAGCTATAATAATTTTTAAAAGAAATGTAATGTTTTACTAATGAGATAGATGCGAACCGGCCCGGCCCGCTTTAATCGTAATCAATCTACTTTATTGGGAGAAGGTCAATACTAGGGTCATAATTATCAGAATATTGTATGTGAAATAATGGACTGTGGACAGTCGTAATATATTATTTTAGCAATGACATACGAGATGTAGCTCGTAAAATAACAGAAATTCAATATTTGATTTCTGTAAGGGCTACAAATATGAATTTGACCAAAATTTTGGTTTCAAAAAACGCCATCACCGTTATTTGCCATCAATTGGATTGGATAATGATGGATTTGATTGTTGATATTTACAGAAAAAAAAACAGTTTTGTAGTAACTATTTTAACTATTTTAGTGTGTATTGCTTGATTATTTTATTATACAAATTGCAAGAATGTATTCAATGCTATGACACATCGGTCGCTAAAAGATCAAGGCTAGTTATAAATAAAAAAAAAAATGAAAAATAGGACAAATTTAAAGAAGTGATAAAAATTTGACCCACTAGCTAGAGGTTGTTCTATTCAAAAGTAAACATCGGAATTATTCACGGTTACAAGTTATTCATTGGACCCTTCAATAAATTATTATTATAAAGTATATTAATGTAGATAAGTTTATTTCTAAGATCAATTGATGCCATAGCATAGTTCAAATAATGTTGATAACTAGTAAGTGAATTTATTATTTGCTACCATTCCTGAGGCAAAACAGTTTGCCTATCTTGCTCATAAAAACATCACAACGTGCATAATTTATCTGACACTGCTGCTGCTGTGACATCAGTGTGATGTCAAATGATGCAAGGTAGTCCATTAGTCGTGTGGTGCAGGTATGGTAAATGACCATAAAATGAGAGTATCTTAGGAGAACTATCGATACTCCACTGAGACTCCAGTCTAATTAGCTGATAATTACCGGTTGTTAGCGATGTCTTCTCTGTGGCAGAATGTGAAGGAAGATAACATCTTCGTTTTTTTTTTGGATCACATCGAAACGTTTTTATTCAACGTAAATACATTACGTACATAATGCTGAATATCATGAGACAGACTTGAGCGAACCGCGGGCTGTGGGCGAACGCTCATCCCAGGATTTTTTAACGATTGTGGTCATCCTTACTTCTGTGGAGTGAATGCAAAGACTTTAGTGAATAAATATATTCCACAGTCAATCTCCTCCAACAGCCCGTAAGAGTCCAACAACAAACTGTGAGGCAACTAGGAATTACCACTCAGCCAGGCATCCTCACGCCCTTACTCCCAGATTTGGACGAGTTTCTCCATCCTCCAGTCAGGTAGCGTATTCGAAGTTGCTTGCGTGGCTTCTACCTGCTGCAGCGGCAATTCGAATTTGTCGCAGGCCCTTGGTGCCCCTTGCCCGTCAATATCACTCGGGATCGGGTGGCCAATGGGCCATTTCTAAGAATAAGTGGCAGTAGGTAACCTACCCACGCTTAGAAAACGTATGTTTCCAGACTCCCCGGCAATCATCAGTTGGGCAGAGCAGCTAGCAAACCGGCTTGTGCACAACTGGCCCAGGGCGTGTTCCCCTGGCGCACAACAGATCCCAACTGTCAACAGTTCGTAGGATATAACCGCAGGCAGAGTTCACTCCGGCCCTTCCAGGGTAATCCCTCTTTGGAGAGGCTGCCGGATAGGAGTTGAACTGGAGATTGGCCCGGACATCTCAACGTAATGGTCATTATTTGTGCCCAATCTACACTGTCCCATTTGGCCCCTTGTTCCGATATTTATATCGTTAAAACGCTCCGGGGTGGACGGGTTCACCTGTAGCAGTTGACACACATCAATAACCCCTTGTCTCATTTGGCCCCACGGAACCATTATGATCCCATTTGGATCATAATGGTTCCGTGGAGTCTGGGCTATGATGGCTGTTATGTTCTTGGTCAGCCTAGCTCGCGGAGCAGCTCCTATCTAGGAGCCTCCTCGAACCCGGTGAACCCGCTGTGCCGTGAATCGGGGGACGGAAACTCGGGCTGATCTGGACAGCTGGTGCACGGGGCAGGTAAACCGGCCATGCTGTCACTGACTAATATCTGGAGGAGTGTAGAAGTGTATGCTTCTTAAGAAAGCGGGGGTAAGTAGGTACCTCAAGCTGCCTATCCATAGAAACGATATTGTGGGCCACCCTATCTCGGATGAGAGTTGCCAAGTAATGGACGCCCCATATTCACTATATTCCAGCCAGGAATGTCACTTTTGAGGTGGAGGAACCCACAAGCGACCTGGAACCATCAACCAGACGGGTGGTCGGAGGAATCCGACTAAATCTGGGAGTTAGGGGGTGAGGTTGCCCGCAGGGTGGCAATTTCCTGTGCCTCGCCATAAGGTGTGGACTCTTAACAGGCAGTGGTGGAGCTTGGTACGTAGATTTATTTACGTCCCCAAATCTCTGCGCTTCGCCTCGGGGTGATATAGCGATAAAGTTCGTTAAAACGCTCCGGGGTGGACGGGTTCACCGTACCAGGTGACACGCAATTAATCTGGCCCCTATATGGGGCCTAATGGGACATCTGCAGCTCGGGCCATATGGCCATTTTGTAACACCGGTCGGCCCGACTCACGGCTCAGCAGCTCCTATCCGGCGGCCTCCCCGAAGAGCGACTATTCCTTTGCTTTGCGTTCGGACCTGTGGTAACACCTCGGGCGGCCCTGGACGGTTGATGTATTGGTAGGTTTACCGGCCTTGCTCAACTTTTTAAGGCGCGGGAGTAGGTGTTGATCTATCGTCGCCTACCCTTAGAAACGACCTGATGACCACCCAATCTCGGATAGCCTTCTGAGTAAAGGATGCCACGGGTCTGCGATATTTCCAAGTAACGGAATGCCGCGTTATCACAACAGGTAGAGTTTACCCAAGCGACTTCGAGCTCGAGACCAAACGGGTGGATGAAGAAAACCATCTAAATTTTGGGAGCGAGGGCACGAGGGCACCCCACTGGGTGTGAAAATTCCCAGTGCCTCGTGGTAAGGAGTCGGACTCTTGCGGGCTGAGGTAACGTTGGATTGTGGATAAATATTGTCCAAATTCCGTACGCTCATCTCGGGGCGATATAACGATAACGTTCGTTGAAACGCCTCGGGGTGATGGGTTCGCCCGAGTAATGGTCTTAAATCCAAAGTTGGCAATGTCATGAGACAATAATAGTAAATTATATTTTATTTAAAAAAAACCAACAGATTCTATGAGGTTCACTGAACAGAATTGTCAGAGGAAACCAGAAAGTCCACTTTCTTGGTACAATTATTGTCAAGATATAAATATTAAAAATAGCTGGTTTTCGTTTATATAGAAATGGAAGCTAAGATGGGTTTTTTTAACAATGATTAACTTGGAGGTGATATAAAGAGTAAAAAAATATAGAAATAGTCTTGAATTGTAATAGTCAAGAAAGTATAGTATCTACTTATAGTATTAGAGTTACATACATACATATATACATACATAGATATAGACGTACATACATACATATATATGTGTTTATCTAATGATTTTTACTTTAAAGCATTGATCCAAATTTGAATTATGTAAAGCTATGGTGCTGAATTATGTTGAATTATGTGAATTATGTAAAGCTATGCTCTTGCATGTAAAGCTATGGGAAAATGGCAAAACGTGAAGAGAGTGATGATAGTACATCGTATTCTTCAAGTACTGATTTTTGTGATTGTGACAGTAACTAATTGGTTTTATGTTGATTTTTTCATGAAATATCTGTTCATTATGTTTAATTACCACGGTTTTATTTTGTAATACAACTTGTTTTTTTTATTAAACACCTAATTTCCTTATAGAACAATTCCATAATTATATGATTACATGATATCGACTAAATCACTGCACTAGCTCATTACGTTAACATTCCTTAAGATTCCTCGGAGCTCATGAGCGGACAGGACACTGGCTCTATGATTATTAATATGAATACCTAGAGAGTTTGTTGTTTCACCAACTTGGGTGGCAAATTGATGCAACTTGGGTGGCAAATTGATGTAAGAAACATAGAATATCAGCATATCTGAATATGTTAATAATAATGGGAGGTCAGCGAAATGAAGTAGTTTTTTTTGTAAATCTGAATTTTTGAGTTGACAAAATCTTAACAAAATATTTGTCAAAATCAATAAACTCAATATTAACATAATGATGCTCCTTTTATGGGCTACAGTGGGCGTACAAAGGTTCTCCCTAGGCATTATAACGTCAGGTGATGCTATTTATTGTTTTTCAAAGATGCACATCCGCTTGTCGCTATGATAGACTATCAGCAATATGAAAAAGAATTGCATAAGTAATGTTAAAATATGTATCGGGTAATGTGGATGACGCAAATAACATTTATAGCGATAAACAAGAAAAAGGCCAGATAAACTAAGTTCAGGGACAAACGGCACAGCAGAATAACTGTGTCACATTTGGGTGAAACGGGATTCTTCTGGATAAAAATCATTGCCATCTATGAGGTTTTAGAGGCAGAAAAAATGTAAAATTTTGATTAACTTCAAGAAACGCTCACTCAAATTGCGTGTCCTCAAATGACAAGAAGAGGACCCAGGTGTCCAAAAGGTGTCATATACAAGTTGTCCAAAAGGGTTTTGGCAAAATGTTAGCAAAAAAAATACTATTAAAATTTCAATATATTTTATTGATGTTTTGTAAAACTATATTTAACATTCAGGACTGCGCGGTCCTGGGTTATGACGAATATTCCAGCGGGGGCGACATGTTGGGCCAAATAAAAAAAATCCTAACAGCCGGCTCGACCCACCGGTTGGTCATGCCTTCCATCCATACATGTTACAGTAAAACCTCGGTTTCCTGGCACGATTTTATCCATCACCTTTTCTTAATCGCCAGTCTTCATTTTCTTTATATTGGCTTCGACGCATTGCGCCAGGCGCGGGCGGTACAGTACAAAAAATATTTATGGAAAATTTGTTTGATGTTTTTTTTTTGTAATTTTGTTTTTATCAATAGTTAAACCCTTGAAAGAACCAATTATGTATGTACATGTACTGTGTTTTTATGCAAACTGCCATTACCATTATAATAATTATGTGAATGTTGATGATTTTTTTGGAGGTACCTACTATATAATCTGTTTTCTATTATCTGTAAACTCCCATATCCATCACCCCTCCAGCGCCGATCCCAAGAGGGATAATCGAGGTTCTACTGTAAATTGAAAATAAGACAACAGCCGCCACACAGATGTTCGTTTATTATATGGCGCCACCTGGCGACTTTATGTATGAGTACAATGGGGCATTCAAAATTAAAATTGGATTAAATTTTGGGAAAGCTATACATTTTCAATAAAATCCACAATTTTACGCATAATAATATCCTATTTGGCATTTAAAAATACAATAAACTGTTGAACGGCTGAACAAACAAGCAAATAAACGCTAAGGAATAGAAAAGTTAATAAAATATGTGTCCTAATTTTTCTTGAAACATGCCATATTTTCATATTCATATTTATTCATATTTATTCATATTATTCATATTCATTTAATTAGTATAATGGTATACAACTCATACTTTTATTGTAAATATATTTTTTATCGTAAATGTAATATGTAAATGAGGAAAATTTTAGAAGACATCACAAAATCGCAAAATAGATTTTAAGAAAGAGATATGTAAGAAAAATATAAAGTGATAATAAAACACGTTACAA
>JAOPUG010000384.1:5311793-5323707 GCA_027564375.1 Micropterix facetella | reverse complement strand
CGAATTATTCAGATATTATATCTAATTTGCAATTTATCTGACTTAAATATCCCAAATGTTATGACTAATTGTCTTTTAGATGTGCGATATGATTTTTATGCTCTATGGGAAATGATACTTTTTTTACATTAAATATACATAATTACGTTATTATTTGGAAAATCAATAAATTATTCTATTCTATTCTATTCATCGTGATAATCATTCATTGAATCTCTTTTTTAACTTAAAATCACAACTGTATTTGCTAAGCTGTTTCATGGTTGTAACATTGTCCTTCGATTCTTGTATCGCTTTTGATATCTCATCACAGTGATTATTTTTTACAATAAAAACAGTTGCTAGCCGCAAATTACCAATGACATTGACGTACGTTTCTGTGGAATTTTTTGGCAGTCGTTTAACATTTTTTTTGTTATTTTTCGTTATCTGCAGAGAGCGCTTGGAGTTTTCCTAGTTTCGATTGGGTTCATGAAGTTCAAGATCACCCTTTTTTGGCAATAATGAATCATGTAAACAGCGTAATGAAAAAAACAAACCCCAATGATTTAATTGTTTTTATTACAGTCTGCCAATAGGCATCGACAGCTAGCCAATGCAGATTAACGAACATAAACAGCCATTGATTCTGCTATTATTTGCGAGGTAATTAGCATCTCAGTGGCGTCTCGGTGTGAAGCCACCCAAAGGAAATTTCTTAGAATATAAAGGTCGTAAACATGATCCAGACTACTATTCTCGTATCTGACATCATCTGCCGCTGGATCTGCATAGAAACATAGCTGATATCTCACTTCTACGAATCGTAAATGGCACGATCGACTGTCCTGAACATTGTCCAAAATATCTTTCCGCACTCCTAGCTAAGCACTTAGAAATAAGTGACCTGCTTATACCTAGCTTTAAAACTAAATCCTTGCCGGCTAATACGTTAATTGTAAGATTGTAATCGGTTGCATTCTTAGTTAAAAGTTTTAATTTCATTTAAGGAAAACAAATTAAACAAACCCTTAACTGATTTATCAGAGGAAATTTCAGTTTAACTGCAATGATCTCAGAATGGTGTTAACTGGACTTATGTCACATTATCCAGCATCCCACGAATGATTGATTTTTTTACTTTCTTTTGGATAACTTACAGCCAATACCTATGTAATCAACTATACTGAAACTTGAAGCCATTTACAAGTTAACACTAATAATAACGTAAATTGAGAACAGAAATAAACAAGTACAGTACAACATACCGACAGCGGAAATAACAAGAAGAGCACTAATCCTGGTCACTACAAAATCGTCCCACAACCTGTTTCTTTATGGCAGCTATATTTGTGAAAAAAGAGGTCAATATCAAAGCATTCAGAGAGTTGAAATGTTTTCATACCCTGATAAAATACGAATTACGCCTATATGTACATAGTTTTAAAGCTAGGCACGAGAAGAAGTGACTTATTTCTAAGTGCGCGGTTAGGAGTGTAAAAAGATATTTCGGACAATATGTCAATCGAGCCATTTACAATTCATAGCAAAAGTGAGATATCAGCTATGTTTCTATGCAAAGCCAGTGGCAGCAGTTGATGATGGATACAACAAGAATAGTAGACTATTCCACGTTTACGACATTTATACTCTAAGTAGTACAGAATTTTTCTTTAGATAGCTTCTATTCGCGATGTATACACCTCATAACAGGGGGGGTGGGGGCACAACTGGGATGCATATTATAGTTGACTGTGAACATAGGCACAGTAGAGAATTTTAATGGTTTTTATATTACTGAAATGTTGGTTGATTCTCATAATAAATCCCAGGGCTTTAGATGCTTTCGCAACAATACTTTTCCAACAAATAGTAGTTTAGAGTCATGTATTACACCTCAATCACTAATCTTAATTACCCTTCTTAAGGCAGAAATATGAAGGAAATAAGAAGAGGAAAAATGGTTATTTTTACTACTAAAAGTAATAGTGGAACATTTGGCAATGTATAAGCCTAATTTGTTGGTTATGCAGTAGCTATTAAAACGTAACAAGTCCTCCTCCATTAAGGAGATATCGCCAGGATTAGTTATTGCTTTAGAATCTCCATGTCGTCAGCAAACAAAAGAAAGACTGAATTTTGTGCTTATATCCTCAATAAATATAGTGAACAATAGAGGGCCTAATAAGGAGCCCTGAGGGACTCCTGAGGGAATAGTAGGTAGCTAGAGGTAGACCCGTTGAGAACTACCGCCTGAGACCTATTAAAAATATAAGAAGAATGGATTCGATTTGGTCACTTGTCCAGTATCCCACGATTTATATCTCACATCTCATTATGCTTGTAAAATCGAAGGTAATGTTAGACTAGGGATAAGATGACACTTGACTAAAAATAAGCAACAGTGATACAGTATGAGATCAAAAAGATTCCATGCGAACTTGGATTAATCAAGTAATGGGCACAGTATCTAAGAAGTCTATGGTCATATAAAAGTTGGAAATCAGCATACATAGTTTATCTTGGCTTTAATTGCTGAAATGGAAGTAAGTAAAATCATTTCTCCACTCATTTATTGGTTGAGGGTTGCATGAGCCGGGTTGATGCATCTTAAAGGGTACTGATGGTACTGATGCTTTATTTTTTTGTTAGAATGGGCGGTCTATCATACTTGTCGAGTGGAGTGGACATCGAAGCCAATGCAGCGCTAATCAACGCAATCGAGCCAGCTGCACGATCTTCTCACAGGGCGGGAGTCTTGGGCCGTCTCGGGTGTTACGGCGGGCTATATCATCTAGCGCAGCTATCCAAACAGCCTCTAAGAGACCCTATCTTAGTTGAGGGCACCGATGGAGTCGGCACCAAAATAAAGGTACAGGATGCCAAAAACAAAAGTCACTAAAAAAATCAGGTTAGTGGGTTAGTCAGACAAGTACTGAACTCTTAACATCACCATATTTTTACTCCTTCCCCCTCATCCAACCTACCTCTTCATCGCCTACACCACAGCTCTTCTACCTATCCATTGCGGAAAGTAATCTGTTTAGGTTAATGGACCCATGTAGACCATGCCGCCTTACAATTTTTACTTCCACTAATTCTCTGAAACCTGTTGGTTTGATATTAAAAATAACAAAAAAAATAGTGATATACATCGGCAACTTTGACCCGTCAGATGATTGGTAACCCCTGACTTATCTAAAATTGCTTAAAACCTATTCCAACAAGTTTCTCTCGTCACCGCGGTTCCAAAAACAACCATATACGCTATGCTTACTCTACCTATTGGTCAGATCCTCCTTCAGGCCAAGCAAACTAGGATGCATCGGCAGCAGCACCTGCGGAACTGCGAATCACGAGAAATAGCGAGCATTTAAACGCATCGACTTCAGAGTTCTGCTCCACGACTAGAGGGGTAAATTAAATCTCACATCAACTTTTTAATTCCGAGAATACACATTATTATAACAGATTAAACATTTTGTATTGCAAAATCAATCCCCCGGGCATAGACAATATTAAATTAACTAGATTTTAAACACGTCAAAGATGACGGACCTGCTTTGCTTTTATGCTTAAATATACTATTGATAATTTTTATTTTTAGTTTATTCTTTTATTTTTTATAAAAACTGGATATATATAGCACGAAAACCAAAAAGAAATCAATTAATTCACAAAAATATATTTTACTACAATTATTATGTATTTAGTGGTATGAATCAAATTAGGTATTTAGTGTAAGAATGAACATATCAAATAAATTTAATGAAATAAAAATGATATGGTAAATCTCACGTGAGGGGGAGGGAGACGTCCAATTTTTTAAAAAAACACCAAGTTATTAATGGACACCCCCTAAGGATGTTATTTACTATGATTCTCACCTCCAAGCACCTCATCTCAGTAAGCGCCAGAATCGAACAGATGATGCCTCTCTCTTTGATACCAGATAACAGAGAGCTTTGGTATAATCTAATAATAGAAGCACAGCAAAGCAAAACGCACTGGGAGTATAGTTAGATTTTATTCTGGAGTACACAATTTTATATATTATATTGGTTTCGTAGCTATATCAGCCTGATACTAAATTTGTAATTTATTTATTTAGATTGCCGAAGCATTGAAGAAATTCGATACAATCGGTCAGGATTTGGTAGCGATGTGTGTGAACGATATCCTTTGCGCGGGGGCCGAACCGTTTGCTTTCCTGGACTACATTGCTTGCGGCCGCTTGAACGTTGACGTCGCAGCTGAAATCGTCGAGGGCATCGCTAGAGCTTGCCAGGAATCTGGATGTGCTTTGTTAGGTCAATAATTTCTCTTAATTAATATCGTATTTTTAAAAAAGTATTTTTTTCCTAAATTTTTGGTTTTTCTCAGGAGGAGAAACTGCTGAAATGCCCGCCATGTACGAAATCGGAAAGTACGATCTCGCCGGCTTCGCCGTCGGCGTCGTCGAAAAGGACAGTCAGCTTCCGAGAGTATTCGAAATTCAAGCAGGAGACATCGTCTTGGGATTCCCCTCAACGGGAGTGCACAGCAATGGCTATAGTCTTGTCCAAAGAATCATTAAAGAAGCCGGGTACAGCCTGACTGACAAAGCACCATTCAGCGAGGATGGGAAATCTTTCGGAGAAGTTTTGCTAACTCCGACCGGCCTGTACGTCAAGCCGCTGCTCAACGCGGTGAAGAGCGGATTGATCAAAGGTCTGGCACATATCACCGGAGGAGGTCTACTCGAGAACATTCCGAGGATCTTGCCCGATAACGTTTCGGTGAGGCTGAACGCGAACAATTTCACTATTCAGCCGATATTTGGATGGCTGGCTGCTATGGGTAAGTCAGTTTTACTGATTATTTAAGTAATCACTAATACTGCAATGCAGTTCAGGTCAAAAATACATGCCTTACAGAAATGATTAAGTTACTATTTTTTCCACAGCTATATAGTATTTGAAGTATCTTTTCAAATCCTTAAAAAAGACTAATTCCCCCAATTAGTGCTATTTCAAGGAGTTTAGTGGCATACGAGAATTTGCAATAAAATAATAGTTTTTGACATAAAGCAGTTTCTACTGAGATCCGACATCTCACCACATAAAATTAGCTATAATTGAAGACATCAATGTTTCTTTAACATAATGGACTATATCTAAAATAACATTGATATTTTACTAAAAAAACTTACCTTACTGTTTATTGTTACAATTATCCCCTATGGACGTGATATATTTGATCAAAACTTAAATTTATATACATACGATAGTTTGACACATTGTTGTTGTGCCTGCAAAAATCGCTATTTGCATTTTTGACGATTAGGGATTATTGCCCAACCTAGAAGTAAATCTTCTGCTCTATTACCTTGCAAAATCTGTTTTATGATATTGCATTTCTATCTTGGGGATACAAAAACGGCTTTGTGGTTTAACATTGGAAATGCTGTTTCAAATTAACTATATGCTATGTCAGAGTGGTCACTATATGGGAATGCACATTATTGCACATAGCGGATTTCTGTAGTTGGTGGGTAATTCTTTAAGTTTTTCCTTGGCTAAATTGATGCAACAATTGTTATGCGCTGGCAAAGTACCATTGTGAGAATGCAGTGGTGGCACCAATTTACAAGAAGGGTGACAAGATGAGTGCATCCAACTGTCGGCCCATCAGGACTCACCAGCATCATCTGTAAGGTCATAGAACAGATAATCGTCAAAGAAATGAGACTTCCTGTCCCAGCAGAACATCATCAATGATGAACAGCACGGATTTGTGCCAGGTTTATCTGTTGAAATGAATCTCATTCAATGTCTCAACGAGTGGACTTCTAACTGGAATAAGAATGACCCTATGGATGTGATATATTTAGATTACAAGAAAGCTTTTATCAGAGTTCCTTTAAACCGCCTCATATTAAAGCTTAAGCGTATCCCCAAGTAACAGTTGAAGTGGCTTTATCAGACTCATGTAAAGTCCTCACCGGTGTCCCAAGGATCTGTATTGAGTCGAGTATTATTCCTCCTATACTTAACAGACCTACCACCTAGTGTATCGTCAAGCATCAGTCATTAAGTAGATGACTCGAAGATATATGCAAATCCACTGCTTAGCAGCTGCAGCTTGCAGAATGACCCTAACAAACTCAGCAAATGGACATAGAAATGGCTTCTAACTGAACGCTGAAAAATGTGTAGTTCTTCATCTTGGAAGAAAGAACATTAAGCAACCGTACTTTCTGGAACAGACCAGTCTTCTTGCTGTAAAATCACAAAAAGATCTTTGTGTAATAGTCACCGAAGACTTAAAATGGTAACAAAATGTGACTGCAGCAATATTGGAGAAGGCAAACTCTGTTGCTCCTCATTTGGAAAGGTTTTCACTATATTACAAAGAAACTGATGCTGAAAATCTACGTCATTCGTTAGACCTATTTTAGAACTCTCCTATCTAGTCTGGAATCCATACTTTAGAAAGGATATCGATCTTTTAGAGAAAGTTCAGCGAGGAGTGATTAAAATGCCTTTTAACTTGAAGCATCTAACTTTCGAGGAAAGATTTGCAGCTCTCGCTTCGACCATTCTGGAGCAACACAGGGTGCGGGGTGACTCATTCGAGACATATAAGATCTTGCCTGCATCGTATGACGTTCCTGGGTTGCAAATTATCTACACCATGAATCTTCTGAAACTCCAGCGTGAATCATTCCATTGAAATCCTAATAAACATTTTCTCAGCTGTAGAGATGTAAATGAATAGAATACTCTCCCTAGTGAAGTGATCAATGCCAAAAGTATCAACGACTTTAAAAGCAAACTGGACTTATTCCACAAAAAACTGTAGTGCAAGCATGGAAAAACTGTAGTTTATCAGCATAAGGCCTATCAGCTGCCTGCCTGTTAAAAATATAACATTAATAATAATAATAATAAAAGTCACAATGGGTTAAATTAAAATGCTAATTGGTTTTTGATCATTTATTTAAATTAACGAAAAAGACATGGCAGTTTTTGCATTGTCATGGCACTAAATTCTTCATTCCCAAAATGCGACTTTTGTTGGCTTTAAAAGTAAATTGATATTAATTATTCTGTGTACTGTAGACATACAACCTTTTGCTGAGGTGCGTTTCATAGTATTTTGAATACATTTTGATCATTTTTTATTTACATGGGACGTATTGCAGTACCATCGATGTTACTTTACAAGATTTGCGATGTTCATTCGAGTTTCGAAGACTCCATTATGAAAACTTACCTGCTTTTAAAAAATTGTTATAACTTATTGCAGATATACCTATGTCTTGAATAAGTGAGCGAATAGCACAATGCCCTCACTATATCAAAATAATAATTAATAATTAATAATAAATAATAATTAATAATTATGGCCAATTATTGCAAAAACGGTCCATTAAGAAATTCATCTTCCTAAAAAATTAGATATGGATATTTTGCTGTACAATCTATTCCTTTTGTATTCCAAGGCTATTTCTTAATTTATTGCCATTTTTGAGTGTCCAAACTATGATGACATCTATTTTTCCTATTATTCTGCAGGTCAAGTAACCAATTTTGAGATGCTTCGTACGTTCAACTGTGGTGTGGGCATGGTTGCCATCGTCGCCAAACAACACGTAAACAACGTTTTGGCACTTGTTAACAATTTTCCTGTTGACATTATTGGAGAGGTTGAAGAGCTCGCTTATCAAGGTATGTGGTAGCGGATGATTCTTCTTTTTTATTACTGTTTCTTATTCGATCATAACAGGATTTTACTATTTCACCGATTCGATTTAAATGTAAGTCACACAAGCAGAAATACGGCACTGGTTGCACTAAATCACAATAGTCACATTGTATCTTTTGACATAAGTGGACTTATGTGATTTAGTGTATCCAAATGCTAAACATATTTGATTTGTGTTATATGGTCAGATTGCATATTTTGTATTGAATAGCACAAGAGCGACAATGTTTCGGCGCCCTCGACTATTTGAAGTTTAATTGAATTATTATTCTATTGTTTGTCTATAGGTAGTCACCAAGTGCAAGTGGATAACTTCACTGATGCTATAGAACCTCTGATTGCACCGTATAGAAAGGATTTACCCATCGTTTTGCGTCAGAAAAGCCTCTCCTACAAAGACAGCGGAGTGGATATTGAGGCCGGAGACTCCTTGGTTAGCTTAATAAAACCATTAGCCAGGTATTTCATTTATTTTTAATATCATAATACTATCTATCATTTATAAATAAGATTAAACGAATTTACCGCGTAAAGTTTTTTAGCACCCGACGTTTTGGTCTGATCAGTCTATCCTGGACAACGGCGGTTGCAACATAGCCGAAACATCAGGTGCTAAAAAATTTCACGCGGTAAATTCATTTAATCTTATATATGATGTCAAACAACCGTTATAGTCTTTGATTCGGACGTCTTCAAAATAGCTGTATTTGCTGTGTTGTCAATTTACACATCTGATCATATATCTGACTATAGAAAGCGGCTTAAATTTCTTCAGATACACTACTATAGGAATCGGCACATGCTGGCCCTCCTCTATAATACCCTTAACAATCCATCTGCGCCTTCTTACCTAACCGAAACATGTAACCCCTTGGAAGGTCATGGTCTTCTACTTATCTCCGATCGGAATAATGATATTGCAATCCTGCCACATCACTCTTTTTTTTATCATAATCTTTCGCCGTTCATGCGGCTAAATTATAGAACAAGTTGTCACTTAACATTTGAAACGCTTTGTCCATTTGAAACGCTCTGTCAAAAATATTGAAAAAGTTTTTCAAATGATTTTGTTTTTTCAAAAAACGCCTAATTCTTTTGTCCTAAATCATCAATACAATATTACATAAATTCTTTATTTCTCATAAGGGCGGCCTTCTTGACTAAGCAATTTCTTACACTCAACTGATTATTAAATTATGTGTGGCAGTGGCAGTTGTGGTGGAATTCTGAAGAGAATCGAGCAAACTAATGAAGTCACATAACAATCTCGTTATGCTGAAAAAACTGTTATATTCGCAATAAAAAAATCAAAGTTATTAAATTGACAGAGCGAAAGGGGAATTCAAAATTTAGCCAAAGTATAGAAGTTTAAAATAATTAGTTGAATTCGAAGAATATGAAATCTTTCAAGGGCGTATACTCTCTTTTTTTAATTATTTTGTTTCTATAAGTCGCTAGAATGTCTGAAAAATTACGACATTTCTGCCCCAGTAAGATTCAAACATTCATAAGATTTCATAGAAACAAAATAATGAAAAAAACAAGGGTATACAACTCCCGAGGATGAACTCATTCAATTATTTTTGCAAAAACTCCTATACTCTGAATTTTGTCAACGTTGCCAAATATTAAATTTCTCTTTTACTATGTGAATTAAGCGGTTTCACATTTTTTTTACTTCAGATATGGTTTTTTCGACATAACTCTTATTATTGATTGTGAAGTCGCTCTTCATCAGTTTGCTTATTTTGTTTTTGAATGTTACAATGTATATTTTGTGCGTAAAGAAAATTTTATGAAAAAGTGGGCCCCGGAAAGTCACAGTCGATTGCTTCTCCTTCAGATCGACATTCCGTCCCGGCGTGATGGGAGGCCTCGGGGGCTTCGGAGGGCTGTTCCGCCTGGCCGAGGCGGGCGCCTACCGAGACCCCGCCCTGGTCATGGGCACCGACGGTGTGGGCACCAAGCTGCTGGTGGCGCAGACCCTCGGCCAGCACCGCTCCATCGGCGAAGACCTGGTGGCCATGTGCGCCAACGACATCCTTTGCAACGGTGCCGAGCCGCTCACCTTCCTCGACTACTTCGCCTGCGGGGCGCTGGACGTCAACGTGGCACGGGACGTCGTGGCCGGTATCGCCGAGGGCTGCCGACTGGCATCTGCCGCTTTGATAGGTTCGCCCGCAAATCTCAAATAGTTACTGTCTGACCAAGCAATCATAGAACGAGGAGCAAAGATGGATTTTTAAAATCCGCCATAGTCTACACCGCGCCAACTGACAAATTTTCGGTCGGATGGGTGGGTTTTTATTATTTTTGTTGATTTATCCATTAATATGTACGGTGTACGAGCGTGCCAGGTTAGCAGGGTGGTCAGAGGTACTCGGCTCTCTCTCGGTGATTATCACTGTCGCCAGTCTATTTTTAAAAAGTTATCTGTAAGTCCCTAGATATGATGTATATTAATTTATACTGTAAGTCTAGACGGTGAACGAAAGAAAGACAATGATTGCCGATCTCTATCTCGATGACTCAACGCCTACACTGCACAGTCTGAGGGGTCGAGGCGCCCGCGCTGCACTTTTTCATCCTCTGACAGAGGATGAATTAAAAAAGAGAGCAGATCTGTTGGGCGGGTACTATGAAGACCCGCAATAAGGAGGAAATAAGGAGTCTTAGAACAATTTTTATTGAAGAATCCCTTAATTAAACCTTTGCAGTTAATGAATGCCCTTCAGAAAACAAATCTCATAAGAATATTTTTTAATGTAGTCATTGCTCTTTGCATTATTTGACTATCCGCGTAACGGTGACTAGTGCTGAGAGGGCATTTTATGCTCTAAAACGAGTGAAGAATGTCTGATCTACCCTGTCCCAGGATATACTATCCAGCCTAGGTGTACTAGCTGTGGAAGCTCAACTTGCCAGAAAAGCTGACTTAGAAATTATAATCGATGACTTTGCTTCGAAGAAGCCAATGTACAATCCTAAAATCTGTTTTGTATTTGATGTCTTAAAGTCATGGCTTAAAGATTGTTCAAATTATGACGTTGATGTAAAAATGTTATATATTTCTAATTAAACAAGTGCTTGAGAACCTTGTCTGTCTACCGTGTTATAAAAAACTACCCTATTTCACTGTGTACTCTGCGGGTTAATCGTGAAATTAATTTAAAAGCAACGCTAGAAAATTACAACGCATATAGAATGCAGAAATGCAGTATTTTCAAAATATACAGGACACTACTGTGTTGACCTTAAATTTATTTTTTTAAATATTGATTAAAAAGATTAGATCTTTAATTTAAATATTTTGACATGCTGTTATTAGTATTGATTTGCTCCACAGATCACGGATTAAACTTTCGAGAAATAGTCTATGCTACTAAAAGCACAATCACATTCACTACAGACAAATTTCTGTAATTTGGGCAACAATAGAGCTGCGACTATGAATATTTTGTACTTATTAGCTTTGATTTACTGACTTCCGCCATCGCCAAGACACTAACCTTAGCAGAGAATTGTATATTATGTTTTTATATTATAAATAAAGAATTTTTTAAAATACTCTAATTTTTCCAATAATATTTGTAAAGAAATCAACACTTTTTGATAATGTTTAGTTTATTTTCAATTTGTACCAATAAAAACTTGCCTACTGACATCAAATTATCATGTTTGCATCAAAGGATACGATAGGTCGACAGACGATATTGACTTTCAACTCAAAGAAGAAAAAAACTTTCTCCAGATTGCTTGACCTAACCGTATCCGACTGATGACAGTTACGGAAAATGTTGCCATAATATATTTTTTTATTCAAAAATATCTCACCCTACACTAATATTTGCTGACATGCGAATGCCCGCTGATGTGTAAAAGATACACCCACCTGGGTGACTACTACCTCCAAGCTGAAGAGATAAAGCAATCCAGCGCCAAAAGCCTAATGTGGTTCTTAAATGATGCAAGGCTCGGCACGGAAATATAGTAGGTGGTGATCACAATAGACCAGTAATGGTTGCAGTCACGGCCGTGCCCAGGGGGGGGGGGGGTCCAAGGGGTCCGGACCCCCCCCGAAATGAAATGGATTTACACTAGATAAAATTGACTTTTAGGTGCAAAAATAAATTATAAAATGTTTAAATGAAGCTAAGGTATTCTCCGTTTTAGTAGACGAAACAGC
>JAOPUG010000384.1:5273152-5285173 GCA_027564375.1 Micropterix facetella | reverse complement strand
TGCTCCTGCTGTATGGCCTTTGGCAATAAAGATAATAGAAATTCTACATTCATTACCGGACATGACGTTTCTCCTAAGCATATTTATAAATCCGTTGAGATTCATGAAGGTTCTCGTTATCATGAACTCGCGGCTAAGGCAGCTTTTCAAAGCCAAAAAGGTCATGATATTTCAACTCTTCTGACTGGTGACCAAACCAAAAAGCGAGAAAGAGAAGTTCACACCGGAAGATTGGTTGTTGAACGTTTAATTGATATTGTTTTATTTATTGGGAGGCAAGGAATTGCCTACAGAGGCGATAAAGCAGAAGGCGCTTATAGACTGGACTCTATAGAAAATCATGGGAATTTTCTTGAATTGGTCCTTTTGGTTGCAAATTATGACGTAATTTTACAAAATCATGTCAGAAAGTGTATTGAAGACAGCAAAAAGAACAGACTAAAAATAATTAACAAAAGAAAAACTACAGGAAATTTAACTACAGGATCGATTGGCCGAGGCTCTCTATTGACATTTTTGTCAAAAACTTTTATCAACAAGCTAATCAAAGTAATTAGTTTGATGGGCCGTAATATTATTTTAAAAGACCTTCACAGTAGCATAACATATAGCGTGATGGTAGATAGTACCCAAGATGTAGCTGTTATGGACCAATTGGCAATTTGCGTCCGCTATGTTGTCCAAGGAAAAATTTATGAAAGACTTTTAAAAGTAACGGTAGTGGATGATTCAAGTGGACTTGCTTTGTACGAGCTTATAAAATCAGAATTATCAAAGTGTGGTATTGCAACATCGAACATTATTGCTTGTTCATTTGACGGAGCTAACAATATGAAAGGCTGTTATAACGGTCTACAAGCTCACTTAAAAAAGGAAAACGAAAATCTTATTTACACTCACTGTATGGGACACGTACTTAACTTAGTAGTAGCTGATTCAACGACAAAGTTGCTCCAAACAGAAAATTTATTTGGATTGGTGGAAGAATCCGCTGTTTTTATAAACTCGTCTTACAAAAGAATGGCCGTATGGGAGAGAGAAACAAAAAGAAAACATATTTCACATGGAAAACTGTACAGGTTGCAAAAAATAGGAGGCACAAGGTGGTGGAGCAAACACAAAGCTCTTTCTTCGATTATTGACGAAGAGTTGTTAAGGAGTGACGAAAGTGTAAAGACAGGGAAGCTAATCAATTTTATTACCGTTTTAAACGAAATATCAATTGGAACTTTTGACTGCAAATCAAAATTCATGGCAAGAAATTTGATTAGTCAATGGTCCAAATTTGAAAACCTATTTATGTCTATTGTTTTACTAGATTTATTTCTGGTTACATCTCCTGTTTCAAAATATTTACAAAGTAAAACTATTGACTATTCTACCGCCTGGAACTTGGTGCAGACGCTGCTTCAACAAGTAAGCGATAAAAGGAGTGATAAATACTTTGAGGTTTTGTATTCAAAAACAAAATATTATGCAAGTACGATTAATAGCAGTTTAGAAGATAACAAGATTGATATAGAAGTAGAAGTAGATTTCAAAGAAAAAAGGACTTCGAAGAAAAAGATAATGCCTGGTGAAAAATCAAAAGACGAAGCTCCTGAAATATCAACTGTTCAAAAATATAAATTGGTCTTTTTCAATATTTTAGATTGTGCTAAGACCAGTATCGAAGAGAGATTCAGTCCAAACAAAGAAATTTTGAAAGATTGTTCTTGGTTAGACCCAAAGAAATTTAATGAAATCGTAAAGCTTGATAGTTTTCCTACGGATGTCCTTTGTACCATTTCTAAGCTTTGTAAAATTGAAAGAAGCCGATTATTAATAGAGCTGAAACAGTTTGCCGATCAGTACGAAAGTTTTAAAATGGCTGAAAAAACTGACAATGAAAATGAAAGAAAACTAAAACAAGACAACCTGGATGAAGCTAAAGAAAACTGTGAAGAAGAAGATTTAGAACCTGAATCTGAAGAAGAAGAAAGTCCTTATGGTCACTGCTTTGACAAGAAACAATGTTTTCATTGTTTATCATGCGCCTTTTGTGTTGTTTTTGAACTCTCACAATCTGGACTGTTTGCCAACCTGTATGTAGCTTACAAATTTGTATTAACTTTACCTTGTACACAAGTCACCTGTGAAAGGGTGTTTTCAAAACTTAAAATTGTTAAAAATAGACTTAGATCTACTTTAAGTCAAGACCTTTTATCTAATCTCCTATTTATTAATGTAGAAAGAGACTTATTTTATAACTTGGATAAAAATGTAATTATAGAAGAAGTAGCTAAAACTAGTGGAGAACTGGCTAAAAAGCTGTTAAGTTAGGCTACTTCTTGGTTTCCTTGGTTCTCTTAGTTAGTAAAAGACAACTTTTTATTTACATTTGCTTCGCTTACTCATTAGCATTTTCCCTAATTATATATGTGTTTATTGAGGTATTGTAATAGTATTTAGTTAATGTTTTAGCACAGGTTAAGTTACCTAAATGTAAAAATATTTGTCACTAATTTTCAAGTAATAAATGACATGTAATCGATTACTATTTTTTCTAGTATTTACCATGTTTAGATATAACAAAAATAATTTAAAAATGTATTGTAGTAAGGCGACGAAAGAAGTAAGGCGTTTAGCATATGAGTTCTCAGTTAAAAACAATATAGAAGGTACAAATTTGAACCGCAGGATATTTACAACGTTGATGAGATGGGCATAACTACTGTCCAAAAGCCGGACTGAATTATAGCTAGAAAGGGTGTAAAACAAGTAGGCTATGTCACATCTGCAGAAAGAGGAACCTTGGCTACATTTTGTTTTGCCGTAAGCGCCAGCGGAAATTCAATTCCACCAATGTTTCTTTTTCCTCGCAAAAATTTTAGAAACCATTTTGTAAACAATGGCCCAGCTGGTTGTATCGGAGCAGCAAACCCATCAGGGTGGATGTCCGAAAATGAGTTTTATATATTTTTGCAGCATTTCGTCAAGCACGCTGGCTGAGTAAGACTGGCTTTTCCTCAAAGGAAAAGCCAGTCTTACTCATCCTGGATAAGCACGAGTCCCATCTCTCCTTAAAAGGAATCAGTTTTTGTAAAGAGAATGGTGTCATAGTGATTTCTTTACCTCCTCACTGTTCGCATATAATGCAGCCTTTAGATCGATCAGTGTATGGACCGCTAAAGAAGTACATCAACAGCGCGATTGCTTCTTGGATGAGAAATCATGCAGGGAGGACAATGACGATCTACGACATACCAAGCATTGCGAGAGAAGCATTACCTTTAGCTGCATCCCCGACCAATATTCAAGCCGGTTTTAGGGTTAGCGGAATTTTCCATTCAAACAGACATATATTTGGTGAAGATGAATTCCTTCCGGTAGCTGTGGCCGATAGGCCTAATCCAAAAAATGCTGAATCAATGCCAAACGAAGAAGGAAGACCGAACGTTAAAGGTCAAGAGACTGAAATGAATCCGTTTCTATACCCAAACAGGATGTGACTCCTGAATCTTCACCCAGAAACGCACCCATAATTTTGATTTCACTGCCAAAATTGAGTTCTACAGATCAAATTCTGTCAACAAATTTACCCAGACCATCACGAGAATGCAGAACCTTTTTCACCACAATTTACGTTCTGAACCAAAAGCAGAAAAGCGAGTGGGAACTAGGAAAGGGCGCAAACGTGGTTGAGCGGCGATTTGGACCGACACACCCAACAAAGAACAATTAGAAGAAGAATAATAAAAAAACAAAAAAACGAACTGAGGAAAAAAGCTAGAGAATTAGGTGTTAAGAGAAATATTTGCAAGAGCAAATCATCAACTAAGGACAAGCCATCGAAACGGGTTGCTGCCAGGGTTTCGTCGTGTAGTTCTAGGGATGCAACAGACACTTTTTGTCTAGTGTGTAGTGAACCGACTTGAATTCACGTTCAAGGGAAAAATGGATTCAATGTACTAGATGCAAATACTGGGCTCATGAGGAATGCACCGACAAAGGTCCGTTTTTTATATGTCAAAATTGTGATTTTGATGATGATTTGTAACCTAGTCAAGCATGTCACAACCAACCCCAGTAGTGTCACAAGCAACCCTAACATGGGGTTAGTTGTGACAGTTGAGCTTACTTATATTTTTTATTGATAGTGTTGTTTGTATTGCTCTTTGGTTAATTGTTTCACTATTTTTAAGTTGCCAAAACATTACAGAATAATTGTTGAAAAAACTGACAATGTAATTTTATTTACTAAAAGTTTAGAAATTAATTAAGAAAAAATGGCACAACCAACCCCGGTCTCCCCTACATATCTTGGTATATAAACCAAAAATACATAATGTGCATAATAATTATAAAGAATTGCATTTTTGATAAGATTGGCTCACCGCCTGTCATTTGTGTATTACATGTGTTGCGCCAGCCCTGGTGGCTGGGTGCAGAGTAGGTAGTTATTTCGACGACGATGCTCGAGATGACTTACTATTCTACTTGTAATACTATGCCTGTGTTCATGGGCTTGGTGGCCGGGCTCAGCCCAAGATGCCCGCATTTTTGTCATGTTGCCCTGAGGTTTGAAAGGGGATTGATACCAGGCATCCTTCTTGGAGACAGTGGTTATGTGTAGTCCAGTTATTTGTTCACGTCTTGAGTCAATCCTGTCAACGAGGCTAAGGAACGATATAACATCGCACACATCTAAACGGAACACTATCGAAAGGTTTTTCGGCGTTCAGAAAAGATGTTTCCTATGTCTGTCAAGGAAACTCAATAACCACATCCTCAAAAGCACAAATATCATATTGACATGTGCTATTTTACATAATGTTGCGGCGGATAGCCTAAAGACTTCCCGGCCGACAAACCAGAATTAAAACAAATAAAACTCCTGGCGGTAAATGTAAAATAAACGGTTCAGCGCCCCTGGCCCGCCATCGCCGGCGCGGCCGGTGATTGGCCGCCCATACAAATCAACGCCACCGCCGCGGACCGAGATGCGCCGCGAAAGAGGGTTGAGGAGAGATCATCGCGGGCATCGAAATTCAGTTCGCTCCGGACACCCGTCCGGAGAAGAGGTCCGCTCTTGGAAGAGCCACCTTGAAGAGGATCCTGCCTCGGTCGGACGGACCAAGCCCAGTCGGTAGACCCTGGACCAGGAAGAGGACTCCGGACCAGGACCAAGGGACTCCGGACCAGGACCCGGGACGACAGCAGCCAGGGCTCACCGGGAACGAGCGACCGCTCGTTTTGGTCTGCCATCCGCCGACTTCGACTCAGGGAGTTGACTCGGTGGAGTCGCCGGGCCGCCGAAGTCGACGCGGTAAATTCCGGGTCGCATAGCTCCGCTGACGCCGTGACGCAGTGACGCCGCGTCAACGAGAAAACATTTTATGCGTGCAAAAAATGTAACAAAAATTGCTTTTGAAGCATGTTTCTGCTTCCTGTGCATGTTTCAGGTTTGTTTCATGTCGATTCATAATTTTTCGCATGTTTCGTTATTTTCCAATGTTTTTCCGTGCGTTTAGTCCATTTTCCGTTGTTCTCGGTGGTCCTTAGGAGATTGGGAGGTTTACGCGCGTTTTTCATGCATTCTTCCAGGATTTTTCGATATTTTGCGATGTTATTATTGACAACTGTCAAAGTCATGTACATATGTTGCTATTCACCTATTGTTACGTGCTCGCCATTATAAAATAATAAAGGGCAATGTTGGTAGGCGTGTGTTTTTTTTTGGGCCTGCAGTGCTGGTGTCACGGTAGGAAACTGTCAATTCCAAATTTCCAGCCATTTTTTTTGTCAGCAATGTCGAGCCGCTATGGGTCAGGCCGCCGTTGGCGAACAGAAGTTTTTTAAAGAGGCAGCAAGGCAGCCGTGGACAGCTTAAGGGCTAAAATAAAAAATATGTAGTGTGTGTCTTGTGATTTTTCCTGTTTGTGTGGCACTTTTACTGAGTTTAAATACCTTCTTCATGCCCGAGTGAGCGTTGATACCTCTTCAGCAAATGCACTCTTCAGTCTATGGAAATATCCAATGTAAACCTGTCATCGCGCTTTTGACGTTTACGGAATACGGCATACAACTTTGTACCCCAGCATCGAGGAATTACATGGACATTCTACAATAAAATAGTACCTTTCTTTTATTTTACTTTCTAGTGAATCCTCTTCCTGGCTCAATTCAATGACAACCCTAAAAATTCCATTACCTGAGAAGTTGTTTCAGTTCTTTTTATGTTCGTGTTCATTAGTGCTAATTTTTGGTGATTAACGTAAAATTAACGTGGTTTCCTGCTTAGGCTATAAAAGCTGGTGGCGCTCAAAATTTCTTTTCGCTTTTTGGTTTTTTTTTAATTTAATTCAGGTTACCCTCTTCTTAAATTGTACTTCATTTCTTTCGGATAAAATATTAAATTCATCATATTCTGTTCTAAAAGACACTTAATTAGTAAATAGGTTTTTTATATATATATAAGATTTATCTTGCTCTTGACTGTTCGGTTAAATACTAAGATCTGTCCAGTTAGTATTAAGATTTGTTGCCTGCTCTTTTGACTGTTTGTAAATTACTGTTTACTTTACTGTTTTATCCGTGCAAGGAATATACGCCACTTGACAAATATAAAGCGGTGTGTTTTATTGGTGCCAGAGACGGGAGTTAACGGTGGTTATAGAGATACTGAGGCTATCGAGGCGTGCAGCGGTGACGTGGCCGCCCGTTACGGGGCAAACGGCAATCGAGTGGGGACCTCTTTTTACAGTCCTGGGTCCACCTACCACTGATCGGCCGTGCCAGAGGCACCACGCTTACACACAACATTTTTATTTTAACAAAAGACGAGGCTTCACTTCTAGGCCCATTGACAACACTGAGGTCGGCAGTGCTCCAGCAAACGCAATTGATAATAACCAAAATGCCAGGGCGATTAAAGTGGCTCCTATTATTTGGCATTTTTCATAGAGCATGAAGAAACTATATGGCCAGCAGGTAACTGTCTCGCGGAGATAAAGTTCACAATATCGTAATAATTGGAAAATAGCCGCAATAAACCAGTCCTTTACAGAGCTACCATATCTATCACAATTCGGATGTCATATTTTCTATTTCCTTTCTCGTATATTTAAGCCACGATCCCTAACCCATGGTTAAATGTATTACTAAATGGAGACCAAAACAAACGGCTGCCACCACCTTCCGTTATAACCTACACAGTAACAGCAGCAGTTTGCCGCCTACCCGCAAAACAACGGATGACGACTGTCAGCACTTTTGTCTAACCTAGACAACAGCGGTAGCCACATCCCTGAAACCTCAGGTCCTTAAAAAATTCACATGGTAAATTCATTAATCTACCTATTACTTCGGCCACCCAAGTGGCCAAGTCTTAAAATCGTGCGGCCAAGTCTTAAAAACACCGCCATGTCTTGGAATCCGTACTTGGTCTATTTATTTTAACTAACTTAACCGAGCCAGCCGAGTAATTCTTGTATCAAAGTATCCCAACTGGATCCACTCTCCCATATGCCTTGAAACAGCATCATGGCTTTAGACAATAAAGGTCCTAGGTAGCCAATCGGATCGAAAATCGACATGGCCAATCTCAAAATTTGTGTGTTTGTTGGCCATTACTCACCTAACACTAAATTTTCTCAAGTCGAATGAGATTCAATTTAAAATGGAATGAGTCATCTACAGGATTCCACTGCAACCCCAGAATATTATTGATCACCGCCTCACTGGATTCCAGATTGACATTCTCATTGGACATATCTTCTGACGAATTAGACGACCAATGCTTTAACTCAAAGTTGCATTTCTCGCAGATTAACGTCGCTTCTTTATCAGTTTTCTCGCTTCCTCAGCACTGTTCGTACTTTGAAGCCAGTCGTCCATATAACACTGGCTTGCGGATAGTCGTCACTGAAAAGGTCCGCGTTCTGATTCTTTACATACTGCGCGCTGGTCGCCGAGCTCCGAACGTCAACATTCACATGCGGAAGATTTATGGCGGGTTGTCTCTGCCCATGCCCCCTCCAGAGGTAAAGCTGATTGTAAAGTCTTCTTCGTTTATGGCCACCTTTTCAAATACATATGCTTTATGTCAGCGACAAACGGGATTTTCTCCTCATGGAACCTAAACGGTATGCCCACTAGGTCAGCATAGAGGTCTGAACCGCGAGTAAGGAATCATTTAGAGAGACTCCGTGAGATACTGTTCGCCCATCGAAAATGACTCTAACTTTGCCCAACTTCTGTGGATGTGTCACCGCAAAGTGGGGTAGAAACCAAGCTCTAGGTTTCCCCTCTAATTCCTTGCGATCGACTGAAGACGCATAGCCGACCTTTATATTTTCTTCCATCTTCGCGCAGTAATCATAATCAATTTATAAAATTCAAAATAATATAGTACAGTACAATAATCACATTATCAATAGTTAAGTACTATACAATATTGTTGAATTCGTCAACCCTCTTGAATTCAATATTGTTGAATTCGTCAACCCCCTTGAATTCAGCTATTTGTGAATTTAATTATTTAAAATTCGATAAAAAAACTATAAGATATATAAACAAGTATGACATGATTGTACCGTGAAGAATAGCTTCAGTACGAAATATTACATCTTTTGAAAAAATCAAAATTTAAATCCATGTTCACAATGACACATTGCTAAAACTTCCATATAATTCGTACCTTAGTTACAATACATATTTGTTTCATATCCGATAATACCGCTATAATTATAACTTTCGTAAGAGAAAGCACTCGAGCCGGACACAAATTTCCAATTTTATCAAATATCCCCGCGCTGGGCTAATTAGGCCGCGTAACCATCATTCATTATAAATCGCCCAGCGTCCTGCCAGCAGGACTTTAAGTACTGCTAGTAGGACGTCACTTTGTTTGCCTGTTTTGTTTTTACTTGGCCTGCTAGCAGGACGAAATTTACACTATTAAGAAGTGTATTTCTCTCTCTTTCTGGGCGCGCTTAAACCATTTCTCTGCGATTAGTCTGAGCAGGATGGCTGCCGAGTTAAGACGCGGAGAACGTGTCCGCTCGCGCGCTACTAATTTTGACGCGCCGGGATCAAACAATGCGTAGAGTCGTCAACATTATGGTGACGCGTTTGCTACGACATATTGTTATGGAGATATTCAAAGTGTCAGCAAGAATAATACCGTGAAAGTAGTATGGGACATGGACCAAACTGTTTCCTCCGTTCCTGTCAATCTCGTGGAGCGAATCGAAAACGAGCAAAATGCGGACGAAGATTCTGATTCGTCTTCAGATTCGTCATTGTCGTCATCTTCGAGTTCATCGGAGGAGCAGGTGGAGCCCGTGTGTCAACCGTCGCCCCTCCAACCGTTTCGAAAGTTTCGAAACACAGTTCTGTATTGACGAATATAAAGATGGAACATACAAAGCAAGGTTGTTGAATATGAATAGAATGAATGAATTAGATGCTTTTTTGCTATTTTTTCCCACTGAAGAAATATCACATATTTTGTCGCGCACAAATGCTCGTCTTGGTCGGAAACCACTTGATGAAAGCGAGTTTCTAAAGTTTTTAGGAATTGTGTATGCTATGACTACAAATCTATTATCAGAAAGAAGGCACTATTGGAACACGGTGGCGGATGGGCTCTTTCCACCTTCGTCCATCGGGCAAAGATTTGGAATGAGTAGAAATCGCCATGAAGAAATATTGATGGCTTTGTCCTTTACAGTAGAAAAAAATAACGACGAAGATAGATGGTTTGAAGTAAGACCGTTTGTTAAAATGGTGAACGAAAAATGGCAAAACTCTATTGTACCAGGGTATAAAGTAACGGTTGATGAATCAATGTTTGCGTGGTACGGTCGCGGATCAAATTTCGCAACTGGAATGCCAGCAGTCATGAAAATCAAAAGAATGCCGAAAGGTGTAGGTTGCGAGGCAAAAACAGTAGCCGATGCCTCGACCAATATTATGATTGGTCTTGAAATTAATGAAGGAAGAGAATCCATGGCTGCCAAAAAATGGCAACGTGAGTATGGTGCCGGAACTGCCACTACTCTCAGGTTAACTGAACCTTGGCATGGTACAGGGCGTGTTGTCGTAGGCGATTCCTGGTTTGGTTCGATAAAGACTGCTGTGGAATTATCTAAGCGTGGTTTATATTTCACGGGCATGGTAAAAACGTCTCACAAGAATTTCCCTCTGAAAGAAATACAAAATCGATGTCCAGCTGAAAAAGGTATCTCAGTATTTGCAACAGCCGTATATGAAAATGTTAATTTGTATGCCATTGGATGGAGGGACAGAAAAGTTCATTGTGTCGTTTCGACATGCGGTACGTCGTTACCTGGAACCGCATCAAGAAAACATCACTATAGAGAAGATGGAACCATATACTTCAAGGAGATAACAAGACCGCAAGTAATACAACAATATTTTGAGGGTGCCTCTTTGATAGATATTCACAATCACGTAAGGCAGAGTGGTCTTGCACTAGAACAAGTATGGAAAACTCACAAATGGGTTCATCGTATATACGCGTCAAATATTCGGTTTGATCGAAGCAAATGCTTTCTTGGCCTATAATAATTTTTCAAGAGGAGAAAATTATCAAGTTTCTCACGATACATTTACTACAAATCTCAGTTTACAATTAATTAACAATCAATATTCCCGAACAGGAAATAAAGAGAATCAAGTGGTCAACCAAACAGCTCTTGGAGGAGTCCATTCGTTGGAAGCACTATCTAAAAATGACCCTAGAAACGACCGGGTGCAACGAAAATGCATAATTTGTTCCCGTATTCACAAGAAGCAACAGAAGGCTAGTTATTTCTGTGTCACCTGTGGTGATAGATGTGTTCTTTGCTCGCCGCAGACCGGAAGAGATTGTTTTACATACCACATCCAACATGGAATACCTGCTTAGTGTCACATACGTAAAGTATTTTTTGCAACAAAATCATATTACCCATATCTAACTAAGAATACATCTAACTAAGAATCCTATATTATGCATATTTTGTAAATAAACAATGTTGTCATTTATTTCAGAATTTCTGTCTTTTATTTAATTTATTACTTAATCAATACATTAAATGGAGCTTTATAAACAATTCAAATTGACTTACCAACAGTTTGGTACCTCTGGCTTTGATTGCGTCCTGCCGGTATCCGGAGTCCTGCCGGAGGACTCCCTTAGATTTTCATAGTGCGCCATGTCCTACTGGCAGGACAATCACCTGTCCTTCCGGAAGCTCCTTCCAGCAGGACCCGAGGTTGGGCGATTTATCATTAAAGAATTTTGTTTTCATCGATTTCGACATTCAATTACAACACAAAATATACCGCTGAACCATTTCTATGATTTTGAGTGGATTGTCTTATCCCGATATCGTTTATAACTATGAATGTCTATCATATATAAGATTAGATTAGTTTTAAGCCATTTTGGTAGTTTGTACGTAACACCATTACGGAATTACTATTAAGTTTCTATGCTAGGCTAAATATCATACTAAAATATTAGATTATAGATCGTTATGAATTATACCATGTACATTCGAAATACAATATGCCTATATATAAGCTTTAGGTTTAATAATGCTGTAATTTAAATCTTTTATTAGCATAAATTGTACTAGAGTACGCTCTATCGTCTAATAAAATAGTAATAAGTGTAATGGTATTGGTGCGGCGGGAATCGGGATAGCCCCAAGGCAATACATCTCCTTGCGAAATACGGCAATGCCCAGATGCCGTATCGTACGGCAACCGTATACGGCAGTTCCCGGAACAAGGCCGCACTATAGGCGATCACAGGCGGCGGCATGGCCATTCGCCATCCGCCGCCGAGGAGATAGGACCTACATTACTTCGCCTCCCGTGAGTAGAACTACTTCTGAAATACCGTCTATTCGAGCCAATACTAAGGCCTTCCGTTCGTTCTCGCAGAGGGTTTTTCCCCCTCCGCTTCAATATTTCAGTCTCGATTGGAGATATCCGTCCGCCGATACATTCAGTTCGGCGACGGCA
>JAOPUG010000384.1:5227700-5239900 GCA_027564375.1 Micropterix facetella | reverse complement strand
AGAGCCGCTATATGTAACTGACTTCGTTTCAGTGCATTGGTGTTCAATAAATGCAATACGTGTGACCTGAGCATGTAATTGTAGAGCTCAAGATGTTTGACTCGCAGTGTACGTTACGTAGAGACGGGCACCGAGCGAAGTTAGTTAAGTACTTATAGGAGTATTTAGAGTGCTATAGTCGAGTGTGTTAAAACAACAAGTAATATCGCAATCATTATTATGATAATTATATTATTCTTGTTATTTTCTATTACTCAGATTTTTTAAAAATCATCATTCACCCACCGTCCCTACATATTAAATTTTTGTGTTTGCATTTTGATAAATACCTTAAATACCTGAGTATTATTTTGTCTGCAATCCTCGTCGAAAAAATAATAGTACGTAGTACCATTGATTATAGAATAATATTATTTAATCAATGGTAGTACACACAAGTACATACCTACGCACATTTACTTAATTTTATTAGGGAGGCCATTTTACCATACACCATAATGAGGGGAGAGGGGAGGTCAAGGTGCGGGGACGGCACATTCATCTTTATGTTAAACAGTTTATAGTTAGTTCTTGTTTATACTATATAATATTATCTTACACATCACAGGGTTGATTGGTTTGACGGAAAATCCAGACGTAGGTACTACTTAAGTGGATTCTCCTTAGAGCCGAATTGGTAGATACGGTTTACAGTTTTGAGCAGGAAGTTTTGTATTTCGATACGAAGAACAGCGTAACAGATGAAGACGCCAACCATCTTTCTGACACCGCCGCAAAAAAGAACTATATGCTATACGTGAAATTACTGATAACAACAATATATAATCTAGGAAACCCTTTCTCTGACGGTCTCCAGACTTGTATAACATTGATAAAAAATGATCGCCTCACATGAAGTTGCCGATGTAGTATTCAGGATAGAAAAAATAATTATTTAAATATATTTTTTTTATTTACCATATTTTTAAAGTGGACTAAAAAGTATAAAATCAGTTCTCCTAGCCCCATACAGAAAACGAAAAACGTGGGGCGCATGCAATAGATAATTAATTGATGCATGAATACTTTACAGTTCACACATAAGTTACTAGCAATTCATCAATGACGATTCACCCTCAATTCAAATAAGCACATATTTGGAAAATAATAACCCTGATTTTGTTGTCTTGGACGATTTGCTTATCGCGAGTTGCGATTGATGTAAACGTGGAACGTTATTGCTAGTGACTTAGGTGTGAACTGTGAACTATTCATGCATCAATTAATTAATCTATTGCATGGGCCCCAGGTTTTTCTTTTTCTGTATGGGGTTAGGAGAAATTATAAATTATTTTATACTTTTAGTCCATTCTAAACACGTGGTGACTTAAAAAATGTTTTTATTTTATATTTTCTGCTTTTTAGTCTTGTGGAATATTTTAAACATATAACTCATAGTTCCGTCCATCTCTTTCATTGCATTTTCATTGTACAGTGTCTTGCCACTTACTTTTGAGTGATCGAGCTCCTCCATTCTTAATCCATCCACTGATATGACACGACTTAATGTGACATGTACCTGTCTTTTAGCAAATAGTGCAGATCCGAGGTATACAACAGCGTGGTCCACTGTACATCATTGCAGTTTATTAGTGGGATTAGTGGGCAGCACAGTATTAGTGGGACCTGTGTTCGCTCGATCGGTCTATTACATTTTATTCACGACACGTAAATTTAATTCACTAAGTTGTTGTATTTCAAAGTAGTTGACAGCAAAAATTTCTTTTTTAAATTTTTACCAGAAAAAGCGCAGCGCCGCCCAGCAGCCTCCGTTGCTAGGCAGGGCTGCGCTTTGCTTGTAGCGTATTTCGGGCCGCCACTGCTAGATGGCGCTGTTTGTTGTATCTTAGTAATAATCGAACTTAAAACGGACCAAAAGTATACTGTATTATATTGTGGCAACAATGGCCAATTATTGTATTTGTGGCAACGCTGCCGATTTTTGTTTTGCCGTTTATCAGCCATGATGAATAAACCAATCCGTGAATTTCGGATAATCCTCTTTAAAGTGCCATCCGACAGTTTACTGAACACATCTAACATATTGTTTCCAGAACCAAATTTGTTTGCAAAATTCAGCGTGATCGGATATCGGGAAGTCAGTTTAAAATAGATTGCAATATTTGTATCGAACAGACAAATAGACGTAACTGAAAGCGATCTAATAAAAACGTTGTAAAAAATACACACAAACTTTGAAAAAAGTTTGCTGGATTCAATCAAACTTAATAAATATCACTTTCTAAATACGTGTAAAAAAAGAATGGCAGCATAACGAAAGCTACGATAGGATGACTTAAGAACGACTGCAGTCTATTCAGCAAACTTTATATTGCAACCAGTGAGCACAGAGCAGGAGATCTCGATTAACCAAGCCAGTCCTCTAGCACTTTCTTCAATGGGTAAATTACGATCTGGAACAAAATCAGACCTATTGAAGACGATTACCAGTAATTACGACACTGCAACTGTTTTAAACGCCCCAGAAGTGTCAACAAAAAATCTAGATGTATCTGCATTAGTCCTGGCCAAAGCAAGACTTTTCTTGAATTTGTTCATATAGTATTTATACCATTTCTTTGCAAAGAACTTGACATGATTTCGAGATTAGATATTGTATAACAACGATAACCTAAAAAACAATATCAGAGAAAAACGTGGTACCTACTGGTCAAAGAACACGGGTCACTGCTACAACGAAAATACCTAAAGGTTGGGCCAATTTCCTGAGGGACAATTCCAATAAAAAAGGATTGTTTCATTTGATCTATACCTATAGCTTTGACAATGGCAAAGAAGTTTGCATCACCGATGGACCAAATATTTTAACCAATATCACACGTTACACACAGAGCTTAGCCCCGTGTAACCACAAAGAGACGGACACTCGCATGATGGTGCGTGTATCTGACGCTATCGCTCAAGGCTTGACAAAAATTATGCTACGGGATGTAGATACTGACGTTGTAGTACTAGCAGTTGTACAAGTGCAACTCAGTTTGAGGAGAGTGGGTGAAAATAGGTACTGGAAAACACCAACAGTACCTCTTGTCATGATATTGCAACTGCCGTAAGTAAAAACTAGAATGTTTGATTATGTGTGTATTATATTGAGTAGGTATAGATAGGATGTATTACATTTATAACATACATTTTTCACTTACAGGGCCACATCAGCTCTTGCTAGACTGTAAACGAATGTCATAAATATTTTTTAACCAAAAAAGACCGGCAACTCGAACACATCCCACTCCGCTTTATATTAGCACTTTCTAAGGGCAGTTTTTCAAGGGGTTCATGTGTGGGGTCAGTTGTCATCGACTCAAACTCTACCCTGCCCATCTAATTGGGGGTGAATTAAAATCGATCACAACTGGCAGCCTACATGGGCAATAATTGCCCGTAGCTGCTGAAGCATGCTCAGAAATGGTTAGAATAGAAGAAAAAATGCGGCAAAAAGTGCAATTGCCAAAAAAGGCAGCTGAGGGCCTCAGAATGATATCTCTGTAGTGGCAGCTGTTACCTGTGAATACATTTTTCTCTTAATTGTTTCATTGTTTAGTTTCATGTCACCCCACTGAGACTTGAAAATTTGAATAAAGTGCGATCATATAATGTAAGTAGGTATGTAGGTAGTAGCATTTATTCAATAATACTGTTATTTAATCAATGGTAATAGTAAAAACTAGCAATAAAATTAATTTATGTTCGTTCTTATACCTTCTGCGGATACAAAATATAACATCAATAAAATTATCGTAGCCTTACTTGACACAACTATTGGCAGTTACTATAACTATTGATCATACTATAACCATGGTAACAACGTTTAATTATGATAAAAGTAGGAACTGCACACTATACGAGTATACTACTTGGCCCCGTGGTGAATTTTATTTTTTTCCCTTGTAAATATGGGTAGGTATGTACTTGTATGTACTACCTTAATCAATGGTACTACGTACTATTATTTTTTCGATGAGGGATTACGGAAAACAATACTTAGCTATTTAATGTGTTTATCAAAACGCAAATATAAATATATGGGGAGTGTGATTTTTTTAAATTTGAGTAATAGAAAATAACAATAATAATATAATTATCATAATAATAATTACGGTATTACTTTTTGTTTTTAACTCACTTAACTATAGCACCATCTATATAATCCTATAAGTACTTAACCAAGATCTCTCTATGCCTGTCTCTACGTAATGTAAATACGCCGCGCTGCCATGCGATGAATTTTATTTTTTCCCTTGATTTTTACTATGGCAATCAAAAGAAAATTACGTTTCCATAATCCAGATAAGTGCAGCTTTTAGAATGTATTTTTTTGATACCGATACCTCTCATGGTTAAAAAGTAATTTTCGTAGGTATATGTAAAAAAGAGTTGAATGATTTTTAGATTTTACCAATTATTTAATTTTTTTCTATGGACAGGTGTTTGTTTTCCTCTAGAAATGAATTCGTCATCTTCGAGTTATCCGAAAATGATATCCCACTTGCCCTAGTACCTATAGTTAGGGAGATATAATGACTCAAACGCGGCAGAATTAAACCCCCCCCCCCGTCCCCCCGCGCGGTGGGTCCAGATGGCTACCAGCCTAAATCCACTCAGGAATATATAAGGAACAACTGTGCAACTAAATCCCCAGCTAAGACGGGCATTCACAAAATGCCCTACCGCCATGCGGTGGATAGTAGGATAGATATTCAAATCAAAATTAAACATTTTAATTCAGTTTGTACTGCATTGCATACAACCAAATAATGTGGGTTAGAAATTACTACAGTTGTATTAAACATTACTATTCTAAAACAATAGTGAAATAAAACCCAATAAGTCAGTTATCAGTACCTGCATCGGTATAACAGTAATATTTCTTCGAAAATATAAGTGATAAAACCCATTAAGTGGGTTGCACCTACGTAAGTACCCACGGCTGTATTGGCCAACATGAGTATGTACCACTTATGTACTACCACTGCCAATCAAAAGTCCACCTATTATTCACCTATCTAACATAAATACAGATACCTACTAACCCTCAACAAACCATTATTTTAGGTTATTAAGTATTGAGAGTTGACTTACCTTGTTTCGAAGTTCATTGCAAGCTAGTTGCACTAATTTTCTTGATCGATTACTCATCGTACACTCTTTTACACGTCCAATCCCTTTGTATAAAATACTACAATAACAGAGCGACACCTGTACGGCATAGCGCATCTTGCATGCCACTGCGCGACCCCGAATCACGCACCGCACATGACCTCACGCTTAGAGTTCAAACACACTTACTGGGTTCTTACCGCAAGAGAGCGAATACCCACTAAGTAAATATACAATGAATTTTTAAGATATTTTTCAGGTATTAATATTATTATTTATTTTTATTGGATTTCATTTCTTGTTACACGTTGTTCTATTAAAAAAATACATAGAGCTAAAACCCGATAAGTATATTTAGTAAGTACAAACGGAGCTGCCGTGGAATTCACCGACCAAGATGGGGCCCATCATCTAATTTTAATATTAATTCGTATTTAACCGCCAACAGCCGAAACTATTATTTAAGTAATATTTGTTTATTTCGCAGAATACCAACTGCATGGAAGTTATTTTTGTAGTTTTAGGCATTCACCGAAATGACGATGGGGTTCCTGAAATGATTATAACATTAAAGAATGCTATTAAAACTTGTTGTAATTCCCTTAAATGGGAAAAATCAAAATACTTTGTGAAGTCAGTCTTGTGAGAATATTTATTTTTAATTTTAGTTACCTTAATATAATTGGGAAATCAATCAACTAGTCTAATAATGAAAACATGACATCAATAATCATGTATTTTATTTAGATTTCTAATAAAAAAGAATACTAAAACAAAATTAAACTTGGTAAACATTCATTATTCTAAAACAAAAAAGTAGCTTCACTAATTTAATGAAAGAGTTCTCCAACATTCATCATTTCGTGAACGCCTATTATGTCAGGGAACATTCCCGAAATGATTTTTCGACGTTCCCGAATTGAATACTAGGGCTCCATTTTGTATGCTGGTTGCCAAGGCTAATGTCAAGCGAGCAATATAATTGTCAATTATTTTGTTGAAAATATGCACTATTAACTAAATTTAAACAACGAAAGGCGTTCACTGAATGATTGAATAAAAAGTACGCAATACAATTATGAAACTGAAGCTTACATACCGGTCAAATTAATTATTATATGATGATCGCCAGAATCAGCGCCGGCTATTCTGGTTTGTAAAAGTTCTCATTCTTGGAGTGAAAATACTCAGGAACTGACTTAGAAACACTTTCGAAAGTATATATTTTTTTCTCGACAAATAATTTTGCAGAGATAGGTAGTAATCAGTTGGTGCAATGTCAAGTAAATTTGTTAGGTGACTAAGAACTTTCCATCCCAAAGCATTAAGTTTAGTTATCACCATTGCGGTATGTGGTCTAGCATTATATCACTTTTCTGTACGATACTGCTGGCCTTTTTTCTTTGATAACTGCATGCAATTTATAAAGCTGGTTGCATTACACATTAGCATTAACAGTTTTCCTCGTTTCAGCAACTCGTAATACACTGGACCTTTTCTGTCCAAACACAAACAGAGCAGTACTTCCCCTTGATGAATATTTGGCATTAAAAAAGTGGCTATAGATGTTCCAGGTTTGCAGAAAGTGCAGAAAGCTTTTCTCCTCTTAATATTCTCGTAGAGAATCCACCGTTCATCTCCAGTAATTAACTTGTCCAAAAACGGCTCCACATTGTGTCTAAATGAGATGTGATGAACATATTCTTATACGGTCCGATAAATTCTTTTCACTCAATTTGTGTGCGACCATAATGCTTTGCTTTTCCAGACAAGTCTAAGAGATTTAATGAGGTCTCCAACAGTCGTATGATGAATGCCGAACTCTTCTGCAATTTCTCTAGTTGTTAAATGTGTATTATTCTCAAACATTGACCAAATTTTTTTTTGTCAATCTTGGCATTCTGATCCCCAGAACGAAATTTACTAACCCATCTTTGAGACGTACGAATTTTTACAACATCTCTTCCAAAGTTTTTACATGCAACCGATGCTTTGTTTCCTTTCTGGAACTCATACAAAATACAATATCATAAATTCACTTAATCCACTAACATCTTTTTCACTCTAAATATTACAAATAACTGATAAACGGTATAAAAATATTACTTTTATATTATAGAGCAGGTAAAAAAAAAGGAAATTTAAATTGACTCACTAGCAACATATTTTTTATTTACATGGAAAATTACCGGCCTATTTAAAATATGACAGATCTTTCCTTCCAACCCAATGATATGACCACTGATCATGTAACGAATGGATATGACAAAGTTTACAGGACAGCATTGCCCACATGTGGGTGACACACCCTTAACATTTAGTACAGTTTTGTGCTGTCTAAAAACTTCTAACAAATATTGTCATAGGGAAAAATTATTGCCAATTCACATCATGGAGTTGATAACCATTGAAGCCTGTCCTCTACAATGACCTCATCATTAAATTACTTTTTACAGATGCCAATAAACGAACCGGCTGAAGGAAAGAAAAAGAGCCAAATTCAGGAATACGTGGAATACCACGGAGGAGCGGGAGTTCAACATATTGCTCTGAACACGCAGGATATTATTGCCACGGTGAGGAGTTGCAACTTTGCATTTGTAACAAGGATATGCAGAATATGATAGTTATCAACGTTCTTTTATTTTCTACCTTTCTAGATTAAAAATCTGCGCGCAAGAGGTGTCCAGTTTCTAAAAATCCCCGACTCCTATTACGAACTCCTACGGGAAAAGCTGAAGACGAGTCCAGTGAAAGTTCTGGAGAACTTGGACACTCTTCAGGAGCTGAACATCTTGATCGACTACGATGATCAGGGATACCTTCTGCAGATTTTCACCAGAAATATTCTCGACCGGCCGACAGTATTTTTAGAAGTTATCCAAAGGAGAAACCATAACGTAAGTCTCAATACCAAACACCCAAAAGAAAGTAGAATACAATTTTTTTATTTTTTATTTCAGGGTTTTGGTGCAGGAAACTTCAAGAGTCTGTTTGAATCTATTGAGCTAGAGCAACAGCGACGAGGAAATCTTTAAATTTTTCATTAAAGTGTAGGTAGCATTTTATTAAAAATGATAGTTAAGGATAATTTGTTGATTATTATTATTCACTTATATGTAATGTAAAAATGTTGAGTCAATAAAGTGGTTAAAAAAGGGATGAAAATGTCACTCTTCTGGATGAAAATATTGAGTTCACTTTTAAGTGAAACTCGTTTTTTTATTGCTTATAACAAAATAAAACCAAACAAATACTGTGCAGAATTTTCTTTGATAAATAAGTAAAACTATGTAATTTATATGAAATCGAAGACTATCGAAACTTAGTAAAATAATTAATAACGGATTTTACAATGGACTGAGTCCATACCGCACAACAGTGTTGACAACAATGCTGAAACGTCGAGTGCCACCAACTTTAACCGGTAAAATCCGTTTATAATCATTTTATAATATTTGATTTATTAATAAATTAACCTAGAATGTACCTACCAATTTTAAAAATCTAATATCACATCCCTAGTTATAATTTCTGCTGTCAAGGACAAACATACAGGATTTTGGTTCAAAATGAAAAAAATAACAAGCACCGTTAATTTAATTTTGTATCCTAATTAGCGCACTTGCGGAAAGCAAATAATAAATAGTCAATTAATTTGAAAAACATACAAAAATAATTAATGCTATCCTAATTAAACTAAATAAAAATGTATAAATGTGGTTATTGTATAATCAAAACCGACTTTATCCAGTTTTGGTCACAAGTGATATGTAATAACACTGGATTCAGATTCTCCATAGTTTGATGCATATTTGGGATGAATCAGAACATGCAATATCTATTTATTTCCGTACGACATTTAAATATCAAAAAGTAATGTTCAGATCAAGCATATATTATCCAGTAATTTGTTGCGTGCAAAACTTACTTGATCCAGAATTTCATTCAAAACGTAGAATATCTCATACTGTTTATGTAAGATGGTAATTATTTTCTGCAAAATATCTATTATCCTCTATTTGTAATGTGGAGTTCGGTTTGTTGGCTGTTGGCTATTTTTGACAGCTGTTCACTATAGTTTATTATTTAATATATCTATGATGTTCATGTGCAATTGGCTAGGCATTGAGTTTATCTCAATACACCGAATTTATTCGAGAAGTATTGTTTAAATCTTACCAGAAATGGACAATAATGGGTTTATAATGGAAGTGGATGGAGATCTAGCCTGGAAACGAGATTGACCGTAAAAAATCTAAATGTGAAAAGGAGAAACGGTAAAGGTTACTTTGAATGTTATCAGTGTTTAGCAGAATTATTTTTTTATAATATTAGTGGTCGTGTATCTATTGCGCAGTGAATGAATAGTGCATGATTTTGTAAGTTTATTTCTAGTGCCATATTTGGTCCGAAAAATCCGATCTGTAACCACAACACTGGGGTGTATGGATGTCTAACAATGACTACTATGGACATAAACTAGAGCCACTCAAGATCCTGTTGTTCTAAAATATGCAGCAACTCCTGCTCCTATTCACAATCGGGCTATATATGTTCCGATAAAACAAATTGCTACCCAATATTTTGCCAAAAAGGTAAACAGAATATTGATTCGTGTGCCAAATCTTTCCTCGGAATTTTATAAATAGAAACAAGTCGAGTGAAACGAAGTTGCCTGCAACATTTATGTTCAAGTTTGGCACTGAAAGAAAACCAGGACAGTGACCGAAACTCTATATCAGTGATTCCCAAAGTAGTCTATATATATACCCCCAGGGATCGATTTAGACTTGCAGAGGCCTATGTCAGCATGGAAAAAATTGGTTGTAAACAAGATATAAATGGTGTAGATCGAATTTAGGCGAGTCATCATCAACATTTAGCCATTCCGTAAATGTTTTATTATACCTAAAACAGATTATGTGTACAGCTTAGTATTTTAAACTTATATAAATCGCAATAAACAAACGCGTGCGTTACAAGTGTAGTTGAAAGAAATCAACGCTCAACTCAAATGACATCACTAGTTTATAGAGGAGGCCAACGCACATGACCAACGAGGGAAGGTGCAGGCGAGATATGCGAATGCGCAGCACCGCTTCAACGGGTGCCTGTGCAAGCGAGTAGCATAGATGGATCACATGAATGAACAAGCGAGATGGTGCTACTTGGGCAGTTATATGTGGCTTACACAAATGCTCTGTACTTCAAGGGCGTGGTCATTTAGAAATGAAAATGTGCCGTGCAAAATTTAGTAAGTACATTTCAATAAAGATATGAATCAAAATTGTACATCATCAATTGTACAATGGCAAAGTGAGCAGCACTGTCAGCTGTCAAAAATACATATGAAGTTAACAAGTTTTAAAATTCAATATATGGCAGGCAGGGGTCTACAGACAGCAAAAAAATATTTGCAAGTGGTACACGAGACAAAAAAGTTTTGGTACTTCTGCTCTATACAATACATTTAAAAAAAAAAGAATTGTAACAGGTCGTTCTGGTTTTTTGCTTCTCTTGAAAAAATGTATCTGGATAAAGTAGATCTTGAATCTACACCACAAATAGAAACAATATTTTGTTTAACGTTTATTTTATAAACGTAAAAAATCAACGATGATAGGAACGACTTTCTCAGGATCATTTAAATGTACGTGATGCGTACCATCGACTTCGACCCTGACCAATTTCTCGGCGGATTCCGATATTTTATCTAATACTAGCTGATAGTATCCAGGACTATCCCAGTCCATTCCGGGCACGGCTCGTATATTAAGAACTTTGCACTTGATACGGGTCGCGTACTCCAATACCTGTTCGATGGACATCATTGCCAGTAATGAGGTTTTCAGGCGAACATCCCTGGAGAAGTGCAATCCGGTTTTTTTAAAGTGAGCGGGTGCCGGGGCCATGCCTCTGATCATGAGCCTCTGGCACGATTCCCTAGTCACGGAGCCTCTGTAAGCGTTGAAGACGATATCGATCATCTCTTCATATTCATAACTGGGTAGCGAGTCCTCGGTCAGCTTTTCATATTTCAAAAACCTGTTGATAGAAAAGAAAATAGATGAAAAGGCAAAAAAGGTTGAGGCGTAAAAATAATAAAGACTGAAAATGTCATTCTCATTTATTGGTAGTAGTGACATAATAGAGTAATGAGTACTTCGTATAGTATAACTATTGCCTGCCCCGCACATTGCATTACCCATTTACACCGCTAAACTAAGTCATAAGTAAGTAGGTAAGTACAAACGGAGCTGCCATAGAATTAACCAACCAGTCACGCCCATCATAATACTATTGTTACACTTTTGGGGGGTGAGCGGTGGACTCCAGACTATGGACCGGCTGTGGTAAGTTTAGGACAGCTGTTTTGCCACATGTGAGCGTTCACCTTACTACCCATTCACTCCCCCTACGAAGCCATAGTATTTGATATGCAGATATTGCAGTTTTAGATATTTTTTGTAGGAATGAGTTAATTATTTTACTGGAGAGACCAAGATCCTTAAATAGGTGAAATAGAGATTTGGCTGGGAAGCCACGAGCACCTACTTCCACCGCGTGAAGGTGAAGCCATTCCGAGTGATGGCATTTGCGAGATCATGGTATTTATTTAATTTGTACTCCTAGTCTTTTGGCATATTTGATTTCCATGGAACAGTCAATTCTATAATAAGGGCCATCTTCCCAGATAGGGAGTAAAGAGTTATATCTGAATAGAGGGCTGTGCATCCGAGACTTTCCGGGAAATGATATTGTTTAGAGACCGAATCAACCTCCAGAATCCAATCTGAAGCCATATCTATTATTGAAAAAGGTTTTGTAGTGGAATGTTTTTTGCCTTTAGAGCCATCTCGCACCGCGCAAATGGTACCTCCCTAGGGTCAAACTGTAACCTCCAAACTGGGGGTTCGGAGGTTACTGTAAGACCCTTGTTGGCACGAGCTACTGAGTATCACCATCAGTATCAATTTATTCATTCCAGATATACAATAAAAGCATGTCGTAATAATCACTTAAAGCTAGTTGTCATATAT
>JAOPUG010000384.1:5215063-5227600 GCA_027564375.1 Micropterix facetella | reverse complement strand
AAACGCTAATTGAAGTCTTTGGCAACTTTTTTGTTGACTTATACTATAGCGAAAATCGCAAAAAATCATACATCGTTAATTTTTTAAACTTAAATCCATCGTTACGTAAACACGTAATTTTCAAGTTGGCACCATAAAAAAACCAAATGACAAACCAAAAAAATAAAATGTATTATACGGCCAAAGGTTTCATTTAAAAAATAGCAATTCCTTTTTCAATATCTTTAACGCAAGTGGCCAGTTCCAGAAACTTTAGGTGTAGTCCACGTACGAATAATTGAATTTACTGTAAGATTAAATTCAGTAGGCTTAAATTCATGTTAGATAAATTTTCACATAACTTATTGACATGGGCTCTAATGGGGTCGTGCAGCTCGGGTCCTAATGGCCAAACTCCGTCTATCACGGTCGATCCGACTCACAGCTCAACAACTATTCGGCAGCCTCCTCGAAGAGGGACGGAACCGGTGAACCCGTTGTGCATAGCCGCTAATCTGGGAGAAGACCTCGGGCGACCCTGGATGTCTCAGCGATGGTCGGCAGGTCTGCCTTTGCTTGACAACTTTCTTGAGAAGGAGCCCTTTGTATCTCGGATATATACGGTGACATGGCTAGACCCCCTGTATCCGGTAAAACGGTAACACGGCAGTGAAAACTTCGGATGGATGGTTGTTTGATCCACTGATCGATATGCCTGCCTTTGCTCAACAACGAATATCCGAGGGAGTTTGAAAGCGCAATGTGACGTAAGAAAGAGGTGTAGTTAGATACCTTAATCTATCTATCGTTAGAAACGACATGTTGGCCACCCGATCTCGGGTGGTGAGACCGCATCTGGAAGTGAGGGCGCGACGATGCCCCACTAGGCTTGAAAATTCCCAGTGCTTTGCGGGGAGGACTTGGTCTCTCACGGGCTGAAGTGGAACTATATAAGTAGTTATAACGTCAAAGGTCGGCGGGTTCGTCCGTAGGTTGGGACACCTTCCAATAGCTTATTGATCTAGCATAATATATGTGTAACAGCGAGTTAAAAGCACTACAAAACCGTCAATGATGATGGCGTAATGTTCACAGCTTACACTAAAAAAAACAATTACTGAAATTCATCTTACAAAATAATGGAATTAAGGGACTGCACTGAATATTTGAGCGATGCTGAGGGAGGACTCGATGAGAATTTCAACTATTCTTTGTAAATTCCAGATCCAATGCTTCAAGACTTAAATTACGAATACGTTGATAGGTGTGACATATATTTATTTTAGGCTAGGTCATTTCAGGTACTGTTCCAAATTTATGTAATTCGTATAATCTTTTTTAATATTGATTACAAATATCTAACAGATAATTCGCATAAAGTGTATTATTATATACTTACGGGCTTTAATAGTTATATCTTTAAGTGTTTTATTTATACATAAAAAATAAGGGGCAATAAATAGCGACGATTGACTTTATCACTTACTAGATAATTTCCTTATTGTTGTTACTTGAAATATTAAAAATTATTGCTTAAAAAACATATTATTAATTAAAACACAGTCAAAGACATTTTTCTTAATACATGCAGTACACTCAAGTATTATCTGAATACATACCTAATACACTCAAGTATTATCTAAATACACACTTAATACACTCAAGAATTATATGAAGATCTTTTATATGTCCCATATACCGCTCTGCCCGGATAGCAGCAGAAAAGTGGTGGTAGTACAGTAAGGAAAACGAGAAATTTAATTTAATATCAGAATCACCTAATTATATGAACAAAAAGTTTGACAACAACAATGTCAGATTAATTAGCATTAGCATATCATACAACCGATAGCAATAATAATATTTAACGGGTTAAGGCGCCACAATTAGCTAAATAAAATATGATTTTCTAGCATGATAGGCTAGGGGAACCGGGGTGTGAGATGAAACTTAAGAGGGGATTTTTTTAGCGCCATCTGTGAAAACACTTTGGAACCATCTTATTTCGCGCGGTATTAATATGTATGCTTTTTTGCCAACCGAGGGACGCGGTCTGGAAGTGGCTATTTTATTTTTTCGAATGTTGTAAAATCAGTTTTATTCTGAGAATTTATCGGTCAAACTAAAATGATTTATGATTTGGAAAAAATAATATTTAATTTTAGATTACTTTTACAAGAATCATAAAAGGGAATTTTAATATTCGAATATTTTCCTTCCAAAATGCTTGCGAATAATATTATGTAGAAACGAATGTACCTGTAACCAAACACCTTAAAAAATCCTATTAGATTAGATTGTGTTTTGATATTAAGTTTAGAAGTTGGTCATAGAACACTCTAATGAAGATTGAGGTTTTAGTTTATATTGACAATCAAAATAACGACTGAAGAGGAAATAGACTATATAGTTACGCCCATCACTGACTCACTGACTGATCCCATAATGCGTTATGCTGTAGACGCTGGGCTCGATTACATTTCTTCGTGAACTTATATCGGAAATTAGTTCATGTGAACGAGACAGGGTAATACATTAGAGCGGAATGTGAAATGAACGGTTGTCATTTGTCCGCATTAAAACCACCCACCGAAAATAAAAATGCTGAATCTAAGACTACACCGAATGTGTTCAAACTTATTTAGATGGCTTTAAGTTTTATAGGTAGTTTCGATGCGGGCAAATCGACAATGGTTCATTTCATATTTCGCTCCAACATATTGCTCTGTCTTGTTCGCATCAACTACTTTCCAATTTTAGTTCACTGCAAAACGCAATCGGATCCACTGTGTAGTGACGGGATTGACGGCGGTGGGGGGTCGGGGGGCCCGCGGTGGTGCGCGAGGAGGGAGCTGTGATATTCAAAATTCGATCTATTTGACAGGCGCCTCAGGCGCGCGCAACAACCAACCAGTATTTACATAATAGGAGGAAGAGAAACAGTTAATTTGATGTGTGTAACAAAATAAAATTAATTTGGTTTTGTATTTGAGATGTTTTTTTTTACATATTTAATGCAATCACTCAAAAAATCTCAGCCAAGTGTCCGCAGTGCGGTAGTGATATCCTACCTGAAATGAGACTGTGAGACTGAGCAATACACTCAATTACTAAAATGTCGAGTTATCAACGCTAGCCATTTTAGGTTATCCTAATGAAATATTCGGAATTTCAAATATTTCATGAAATATTCATATTTAATTACGATGCGTATAATGCCAAAACTTACCTCAGTGCGGGCAGAATTATTTACATAATTATGTTCGCCAATTGTTTGTTTGGTGTTAAAATTCAGTATCCATTGTTTTGGTAAATAATGGTAAAAGAAGGGACCAGCAAACCTTAATGATTCCACCTCTGTATTTCCGTATTATTGTAGGACAACGTAAATTGCTACATATATTTTATTAAATATTTATAATTATATGGTAATTTCCTCTCATTCATGGGCGTGTATTATTAATGGGAACTCCCCATTTATATGAGGCTTTTCGCTTGAAGACAAAAATAATAATAACATATATTTGAATAGTTTCTTTAATCATTGCAATTTTTCCCATTTAATATTGTCTTATTAAATGGGAAATCTTTTAGATGAGATGATCTGGGCAATTTAAGGACTGGTCAGTTCAGCAATAAAATTTGTTATCAAAATAAATATCTGAATATGTCACCAAAACTAACTTTTACATGAGACAAAAAATGACTATTACGGTCCACGTTTTTTCACATAATAAATATATTGCTAAAATGTATTCTTTTTCGTCATTCATTAGTCTTATCTAAATAATGTGAGTATAATAAAAAAATACATATTTTACAAAAAAAGTGACTAACTTATATAACAAATGCAAAAAATAAAAAGACGTTTAATTAAGTATTATGGCTACAATGATAAATTAAATAAAAACCAAATATATTTTACTTTATTTTTATTATATTACAAATATAATTTAAAATAATGATAAAAGATGATTTTTTGAATCATTTTATTACACAAAATTTTGGTACAAGTAACTGGGTAAGTGAATTAGTCTTACTGACTTATTCAGTTATATCAACATTTTATATAACATTTTTTACAGTTGTACAGTTATACAACATTTTTTTGACATTCAATTTTTTCCATCTAAAAATATTACTTCTAACTTTCCGACTCACTCTAGCTCACTTATTTAGTTAGTCCATTTTGTACAAAATGAAATTTCAATATGGGGGTTATGTAAAATCGAATTTTCCAAAAATCATGACTTATTCAGTTATTCATTTTCATAGGTGAAATTATCGTAGACAAGTTTTCCTTTTAGATTGATCATATAAGACAAAAAGTTGCCCAAACCCGGACATTTGAAATAACAAGCTAAAAATTGGTAGAAATATTACAGATGATGTCCAAATTGATATCCCGAAATTCCCAAAACATCTATCTTGGGGAAAATCTGCCATCTTGGAAAAACCGCCGCCATATTGGATTTTCCGAGTTTTAAGCATAGCGACTGAACCGAGCGTCTGATTGTATTCGTTTTTGCTCCAATTTATTTATAATATCTATTACAGTTGAAGAAAAAAAGGTATTGTAATGGAATATGCTGGGTTAAAATGTAATTCTAGATCAAAAAAACCAGATGCGCCAATGAGCAAGATGATGCTTATTTGATGCATAGTAGTTAAGCAGCTCCATTAAGAAAAGGCAAAAAGAGATCTTTCAAGAAGTTCAAGCGAGACACTTGTTTAAGGGAGACAGTGTCGGTCTTTAACATATCGGATGCTACACACCAGAGACACTTGTTTAAGGGAGACAGTGTCGGTCTTCAACGTATTGGATATTACACACCAGATACTTGTTTAAGGGAGACACCAATTTTTAGCTTGTTATTTTAAATGTCCGGGTCCATGTCTAATTTTACCACACTATTTGTGTAATCAATTTCTTTGATATTCTTTATGATATTCTTATATACATTTCAATTATAAATACGATAAAACGAATTTAACATGTAAAGTTTGTAGCACCCGACATTTCTGCATTGTTGTAACCGCTGTTGTCCAGGGTAGACTACATATACATTTCGATGTTTTTCCGATTTCATACATTTCGATGTGCATTCCAATTTCATACATTTCGATGGTTAATGTAGTTATGGCTTAGTAAAGGGGTTTCTTTACGTTATGAAGTTCAGTTATGCTACAGATCCCTTCGCAAGAGAGGGAAGGGGGAGGGGGTGATTTTTGTGACCGCTCTATTAGAATTTTGCGAATCAGTGAATTTAATATGACTGTTTATTATAACTTTTAGCATAGAAATAACACTATGGTTTACCACCTAACTGGGAATTACATGTGTTGAAGTAATTTTGGACCCACCTTTAGTAAGAAGAATGACCATGGAGGACAGTGTTCACGATGTTTACCTTTCTTCTTCTTTTGATTGCCCAAGTTTTCAAAGATATGGTATTTTAGACAGATTTACAACACTGCTATGCAACCGTAGTGCAACTGATCCAAAAACTGGCCCATGTATCTGATAGGTAAAGCCATTTACACTTCGCCGACATCCCTGTGTGCTTGCTTATTAGATTTTTCAGGATACTTATGAAGTAATCGCTTGTCCCATTTGAATATCCCATATATCACGGTTGGCAATATTTATGGTATTTTTGGAGAGAAAGTTGGTTAGTTTACTGGGACAAATCAAGCCTAGATCACCTGATTCAACAGTTACAAATATATGGTAGATTGGAAACATGACTACTGACATGGCCATTGACAATAGTTCAAATTTAGAAAGCATACTTTTAGTATTTTAATATGTATGTTCAGTTAGTTAAAAAAATCGTAACTTTTTAATTTTAATTAATAGACCTTTCAAAGTTTTTTATCGATAATTTTACTCGTTGATCTAGACCGTATCGTATAAGACACTAGCCTTTTACCTGATATTTTATGTTTATAGATAATCTGACTGATCAATCAACTGACCTGTCGATAGCGTCGCCAGTTTGCGATACGACTTTCGGAGTCTCTCGAACTGACGGTCCAGCGATATCCAAGCTCATGTAACGGTCGACATCATCTGGAAACGCGGCGGCGTACATAAAGCTCAAAGCGCCGCCTAGCGAATGACCGAGAAGTGTCACTTTCTCCCACTTGAAGTGTTTGACGATGCGTCGAATAAGTGGCACACCGTCCCAGAAAATGTAGTAGCTCATGCCGGGCGGGTAGTGGGACGACCTTCCGTGCCCCGGCAGATCGATACACAGGAGGGCGGTGCCTTGGGGCAGGAGCGGGGCGAGGGTGTCCCAGCTCCCCGCGTTGTCCTGCCAGCCATGCAGGGCGAGGATCGGCTGCTTGTCGCGTGGGCCCCACCACTTTCCGGCGACATGACCCCACGGCACGGGGATTTTTATCTCTTCATAGTAGTTGTTTAAGATAGGAACTGGAAAAAAATACATGAAAAATAGATGCACTTGATAACAATATATAATAAAAGTCATTAGTTCTGACATAAGTAGTATGTTGCAAAAGATGTAAGATCTACCGCCCTAAATTTAATTGCAACTGCGACATCAAACTGTGATATTATACTCCACTGCCTAAATGATTTTTTTTCAATTCATTCAATTATTTTACAAAAGTCATCTTATTGGTCATAGTACTAGGCTTATTTGAAAAGTATGACAATTTTGGTAATTATAGAAATTCTTACTTAAAAAGGAAAGTATCTTCTTGTCATTTCTACCTGTGAATAGGGCCGCTGACTTTTAGGGGAGAGGCAAGGGTCCAACTCGCCCTTCCCCCTACTTGACTTGGGACAGGCTACGCCCTTCACATTCAATCCTTACACAAAAACTGCAAATATACTAAAATCCAGATTGCCACATTCCTCGGAACAGAAAAATAGATTCGGTCAACAATACACAAGATTCAAAGCTGCATGCTTTTTTATATTTGGGTAATTGTCCAACTCTTGAAATACTGTGTATAAAATGAGGTAATGTTTACCTCTTTAAATTTTTCCTTTATAACTGTCACATTGGATATCTATAAATAATTCCATTTGCACTTGAATTGGTGCCTGTGCAACTTCAAAAGTGAATAGATTGTTGAAAAGTGCGAATTCCAACTTCTAATTCCAATTCTATTCGCGAAAATCTTCAAAACGAGATTCTGTGAAATAAGTGCACAGGAAAAATGTGCACGCGAAAGTTGCGCATCGGAAAAAAGCGCACATCGTCCAGTGCATCAACCGCCCAGGTCCGTTCGTAGTTTTCACCCGGATCCGCACTTTGCTCCCCACTGACAAGGCTGCAGTTTTCAGACCGCAGGCAGTGGTCACGGCGGCCCTTTTAGGTTAAGTCCCTTATCGAGGAGGCTACCAGATAGGAGCTGAACCGTCGGTTGGGCAGACCAAAGATAATATAAATGTGGCCATCTGGCCCAAGACAGTTAGGACCCAATATTCGGCAGTGCAATGTTCCTGCAATATTCCCAGTAATATTCCTTATTCTCTGCTGCCTGAATCATTATTTGCAAGCAAACTAGATCTCATTCCCTAGTACTACAGAGGAAACTTTAGAATTTCTTATTATAGGTATCAGCACGTTCGGGATTTTGACTTTGTTTAAGATTTATTAGTGTTTCATTAGTCTGTTTCTACTGTTTTTTTCTGCCGATAATTGCTAAATAATTGGCACAATCGATGATTCTGATTAATCAGGAAAACACAAATAATCATCGATTAGTCATATCGTAATCGCGATCAGTTACATCCCTACTTATACCCAATACTGATTTTGAGGTACTCCATCTCGGCGATACCATTCTCAATCTTACCAGTAGCCAACATGATCGGAAAAATAATGTACCAGTGTGGTTTTCCGTTGCCTTCTACATCACATATCTGAAGGCATAGAAGTATTAAAACACATGCATAAAGTATCTAAGTGCCTTCTTCTGTCCATTCAGTTAAGTGGTGGGTCGGATATCGGACGTAGACATCCGTGACTGTGATTCTCATTTAGAAGGTCGTACATAGGCTGTTTAAATTCGCAGCCCTGGCATGATTAGGAAAAATAGTGGTTATTTTATTATTATTAATAATAATAATAATAAACAGTCAAGCAGCATAAAAGCTGATGCAGTCATGGCTGTTTCACAATTGACGAAACTGTTCAGTCTGTTTAAAAAAATAAGTAATTCAATAGTTTTAAAACTAAAAAACATGAGGTTACAATATGTAATTAAAGGACTCTTTGAGACATGTTCAACTAAACTTGACAGTCTTATTGTTAGCCATTGAGGGACCTCCATCGCCATACAAGCCGATGGTACATATTATTGTATCGTCTGTAAACTGATTAGAAATGGGTGAAAAGTGAGTTGTAAGATTACATTACAGTGTTACAGGTCAAGCTAATATTATAAATTTAATAATATATGTTAAGCCAATATCATTGTATTGTCATCTGAATTGCATAAGTGTGCTAAATTTCAAATCGGTAAGGCAATTAAAGTGGGTGAAAAGTGAGTTGTAATATTCCATTACAGTGTTACATGTCAAGCTAATATAAGAGTGTTAATATTAATGTTTTTAGCACACACAACACTGCTTGGAGTTTCTTTCACTCATCCACCACTCTGTTAAATAGAAAATGTTTCTGTGGAATCATCGAGAAACTGGTTCGCGATAGCTCCAAATCGTTCTTATTGAATACATTCAATAAGAACTCGTTCAATATCAGCTCGTTAATACATTCGTTCAATATCAGCAGTTGTAACATCCCGAAAGTATCTTGTAGGTCTTGATCAAGTCCCTTCGCTTTCTACGCTCCTTCAATGTTGTGGGTCCTAGGGTTCGTAGTCTCTCCTCGTAACTTGACTGTCTTAGTATCTCACTCTCTCGAGCAGGTCGATCTCATTCACAAAATAGGGACTCAAACTTGCCAGCCAAATTCCAGTAGCAGCCGGACACATGACGTATACAAGCTCAGCATCAAGTCTGCACTGAGGTTATGGAAGGCTTTTACTTTGTCCTCCATACCACTATTGAAACGTCGCGACTGCGGACTATGCAGATATATTTATTCGGCCTCCCGCTTCTAACACAAGCTAGCAGCCACTTTCCGAGATAGGTTTTAGTTGGATTTAATCCGCTAAGGGGTCCATCACCTGCCACACGAAGGTAATGGAAATTAGGACTGGGGTTTCTAAAATGAGCGTAGCTAAAACTACACATACTAAAAAGCCGAATTTTGCGCAATTTGCAGACAGAATTATTTAACGATTAATTTTGCGCTTTAATGCTTTCATTTTGGTAATTATCTCTAAGGCGGTAGGTCAAGTTAGTTTTTTTTAAAACAATATTTCTCATAGCTAATTTTAGCGCCGGTCATTTTAGAAACCTAAAAAAAAGATTCTCTATTTCTCCAGAACCATACTTAGGTACCTACTCCCAATTTATAAGACTTACCATAAGCTACTAAAATGCAAAATATATTCACCTTTAACATCAATGATTTTTCATATTTGCTTAAGTAAATAATGATAGTAGGTAATTAATCATGCAACCATCTCATCTGATAAAAGCAATAAAATAAATCTGATAAGAAAATTACCCAACTGGACTGTGAACCAGGTACATAAGGCAAATAACGTGATATAGTTTTGCTGTCAAACAATGAAATTGCAAAAATGTTTTAAGTTTTAAAAATATTTTTTCAGACCTGTATCAACATGCCCGTTTGTCTTCACACTGCTCATTTTAATTTTGATATAATAAACTTGGCAAGTATAAAAAATACACACTATAATTTGGATAGTGCTACTAATAATGTAACACGAGTCCAACGTTTCAATAGAAACATTGAAAACACGGCAAAAAAGAAGACACCCCACACGGAAGAAAAATTGAAGACTGACAGTCTGCTGAAGGTAAAGAAATACGTAACTAGGTACTTCTTTTTATTTAGTGGCTTTACCCAAAGAGGGCGCTACCGGCAACGAACTAGTGAGGTAAATAATATTTTACTATTATCGTTGTACTCATATATTTTTGTGATTATCATACCTGCAACATTAAAATGAGTATAAACCTCGCTAGGCATGCACCACTGCATCTGCTGTGTTATCGTGTCTATAAATCTGGCATGTTTTATCGAATAAAGCCGTTCGCACAATGTGTTTCAACATATTTCCATAGTTTGAACGGCTTGGCGCGAACGAACTGTGCACATTACGAGCACGAATCGAGCATTGCTTGCTATTGTCGGTTTTTGGGACTAAGGTTGCCATGTCTAATGTTAAAATTCTGGACAGAAAGTTTAAAAAATCAGGACCAGAACCATTCGTTAGAAAAACCAGGACACGAACCATCTATAGATATACACCATCTATAGATATACACCATCTATAGAATGTATCTATAGAAATCTAAGTTCGTTTTAATGTTATATTTGGTGGGTTTGATATAAACTATTATTTATATTATATTATTTTATGTTATATTATTTCTATCATTTTAATTATAATTTCATATAGCTAATCCAATATAACATTGAGCATTACCATGAGATCCATATAGGCAAGTATTAAAAAAACCTTTACTATGTTAATTTTTCCTAAACAATTATTTCTTACAGTATTCCAATTATAGAAGTGGAAATTAGCACTCTAAACTAATCTATGTCTAAATTCGCTATTATATGGATATATAAAGGTTACGTGTTCTTAAATAAAACATTCTTTGACTGGTGTATATTATAAATGGTATTAGTTTTTAGGCCCGATTTCATTATACACAATTATTTGGCATATAAGGTAAAGTCCTCAGTAGTTGACACCTTAGGAATATTTTACTATTCCTTTATAAATCTCAGGCTGAGTTAACTTTATGGAAAATGATGATTAGTACTCGCCGTACAAACTATTCCTCTATTATCAATAATACAAGTATTCATTCGTAAGAGTGAATGTATGGTTTTCCCCAAAAAATATTGAATTGTTAGTAGACACCCAGCAAAAACAAAAAAAATGTATTTGACACTTTTATTTCAGTAGTTGACATAGGAGAAAAAGCAATAAATGGTATAGTATTTGTTACGTTTGAATATAGAATAAAATAAATGCTTAGAAAAGTTTATTTTTGAGACAATTTTACAGAATTATTTCAGAATTACAAGCTACTTTCACAAAAAAGTTAGTTTGGGGACCGACTAAACATTTCTGGCCGTACTCATTTTAACAGGCTCGTTGATTTGAGATAGCATATCCTCCCATTCGTAATCTAGCTTATCCAGCCTTTTTGGCCACTTCCAGAGTCTCCCAGACTTTAGCGTTGCTGAAATGGTAGCAGCCGTTTCAGAAACACTAATAATAAACTATGGGAATAACACTATTTCTTAAAAAAATATGGCATATATATATTTATCTATCTATTTATATATTCGCCAATTTTTCTCTCTACGGGATTTTAAAGATTGTTCTGGTGCATTTCCGTATCTTCTATGTCGCTCTCATCGTTGGAATTTATACTGTCAGAAGGTATCTCATCAATGATCGAGTCCGATTTCAACTCATCAAATCGAAGCACCCGCTTAGTTTTCTTTTTTTGCGTTCTTCATCTTTTTCTTCTCTCTTAATTGCTCTTTCGGTTACACGTTCCAATTGTTCTTAGAAATATTCTTGGCACAGACGTCCTGAGACAATGGCGGACATTTTTTCCTTGACGCTCCTTTGTTTTTGTGGTTCTGTAATATTCATCTCATAGAAAAAAGTCCCTCCTAAATGGGCTGGGAACGTTTGCAGAGGCGGAACAAGGTCAAGGTTGACAAGGGTCAGGAGGAAGCTTATCAATTCAAATAAGGGCGGGTTTCTCAGTTTGCAGTGTACTAGCAGTTCAAAGCTATGATTGGCAGTCTGAAATATCAAGTTGTTCATATCCACACCCTTAAAGTTATTATTGGCAGGCTCATGGATAAGATCACGTGCTAGAAAAGAAGACATACTTTCAAGTTCTTGCTTTGTGTTTTGCCATAGTTCAAAAAGAAACATGCTTCTTGCAGTTCGTTATTGTAATTGCCGTTCCGAAATATGTCTTGATTTGAACTTCTTGGCTGTAGTTTTACATGGTGTTTTATGTAGCCGAATATCTTCCACAGCAGCTTCCATAGCCTCTTGCGTATAAATTTTAGAAAATCCCGTAGTCAGAGGCATCTGAAAATAACATAGAAATTAAATCAGAAGTTGACACTGTAATTTCAATAGTTGACACCCTATGTCAGCTGTTGGTCACGATAGTTCTAGTATCTCAAAAAGCTCATAGGTCGGGTTTCACAATATTAGCAGCTAAATATAACTCAAATAAAAACCGAATAATCAAAATATGCAATTATCTAGAAGATGACACCCCATGCCAACTGCTCAATATTAAACCATCACAAGTTTCAATAGTTGACACCGGGTCCATGACGGGCATTGTAGGTTATGAAAAGGTATGACCCCGGCTTAAAGAAAGCTGTCATTATACCTCCCGCTGATACTATATATACATAGATACGAATA
>JAOPUG010000384.1:5157801-5170982 GCA_027564375.1 Micropterix facetella | reverse complement strand
ATTTGACACATTTAACTGTATTTCATTTAAATTAAGTGCTTTTGCAACAGTACAGAACATCTCCTGTCAAGAAATTCAGTTCGAAAGTCAGCTACTTATATCTGTTGAACTGCTCCAAAAGCAGTTAAGTGAAATGTTAATTAAAATAAATGATTTATTCTTGAATTTAAAAAAATATATTAGGGCAGCTCGGTTAGTGGAAATTTGAGAAGTTTTGCCAAGAATAATCCCAAGTGGATTTAATTGACATTGGAAATAGGCAACTCATTTATAAAAAGAAACATATCTTACCACATGAATCAAATCTTCAACTTTTCGTCAGAATTGCATTTACCGTCTTCATGGGGGAAAATGGTAGAAGTAAGATAGTTTTACATCACTATTATTTTAGTTTTAACAAACCACCATAACGGATTTGTAGTTGATAATATTTTTTGTATAATCACTAAATCTGAAGTTTATTTAAATACACAGAAATGTTAGGCAAAAATTAATTTTCCTTCTTAGACTTTTTATTTAAAAAAAAAAAGTCTTACTGACGAGTATGTTTGTCCGTCCATTTGTTCGCACCTGAATCTCAGAAACTGTACGTCTTAGAGAAAATAGTTAATGGCAAATGACTCGTTATAGTCTGGAACGGGTTCTTCGCTTCTTATTGATAAACTTTTTATCCTGAACGGTTCGCAGGTTCTTCCCGGGACGGTCGATAAAAAACCCAGGCAGATATGTCGACCATATTATAACAAAACTACCCTCTTTTTCTCGTCGGGTTTATCTGTTTCTTTAATTTTCAGACTTTTTGTTATTTTCATCAATATAATTTAGATGACAGTCTCGCTGGACATTACTCTTTCTCCCACTAGAGGGCAGGTGAACCAGCAAGGTTGTGCCAGTGTTGCTATAATTTGCACAATTTATCCTATTTATACTACTATTTTGGGTCTTAACGTTCCTGTGCAGCTTGGGCCTGATGGCCGCGTTAATGTTATCTTTGGTCGGCACAACTCACGGTTCAGCTCCTATCTGGTAGCTTCCTCTAAGAGAGACTTAACCTAAAGGCCCGGCGTGACCACTGCCTGCGGTCTGTAAACTGCAGCCGTTGACAGCTGGGAGAGAGTATGGATACAGGGAAAACCTTTAGGCGGTACTGGGTGATTGATGCACTGGACGGTTTGCCGGCCACGCTACTCAATCGCCAAATAGCCAGAGGAGATGTTTCCTATGATAGTGGGGGCACAGTAAACAGTAGCTTCTCTTAGAACAAAATTGAAAACGAAGCGAGCAATATAATACGATAACTAGACAATTGTACCACATGCGCCATCCGTGCCCATAAATTAAATAAAGCGAAGTCTCAAGCATTTGTCATTTGGCCGCCACACCCCCAGAAAAAATAGAAAACACAGACAAAAACTGAAGGAATTGACATTGAATTTACTAAAATACTCCCTATCCAGAGCTTGTGATCTTAATTCTCACTGAGTTTGTTCCAATAATCATATAACACAATTTAATGAGATTCATTTGTAGTCCCTGCTGATTTTGACCAAGCAAGCAGACATCATATTAAAATAAAATAATATTATAAACAATGCTTTAGTCACAACAAAACATTGGTTTATGTTAAGTTTGTACTTGGTTTTGAATAAATAAATAAAAAGAAATGAAATTATTGTATCATTCAGAATGGATAAAAGACTTTCAGCATCTTATTTTATTACAAAACTAATTATTTTGCTGTTAAAGGGGCTGTAAATATTTCAATTTTTTTTTTTTTTTTCTAGTATCACATTGGACAACTGTACATGATAGCGAGGCATAGCCACGAACAGTCAGACAATGGGGAAGGTGTTGAGGTGGTGACTAATGAAAAATGCATTGACAAAGTTCACGGAGAAGGATGTTTCACAGAGAAACGGATACATTTATCCAGGTTTAGTACATTTTTAAATCGTGAAACTGTCTCGGTTTTTATTTTCACTGTATGTATTTGTAGAAAACTTACATGGACGTTTTGCAAAGATTTAGTAACAAGATGATAAAGAGGAAACTACTGAAAAAAGGTGGTGGTCGGAAAAAATGCCTGACCCGGCCTGAAAATAAAAGTTCACGGAAGCCAACAGTATGTGATGGACAAGAAGAGTCTTCGAAAGGAAATTTAAAAAATCGAATAGGAGACTTGGTGATGCATGAAGAGAAGAATAGTTGACGCAGAAGAGTAGTTACAAGAAATCATAAATAATTCATCATATTCCACTCAGAAGGGACAAGAAAACACTTAGAAAGTTGGGGTAAAAGGGATTTTTATATACCGATGAATAATTGGACATTTTGAATGAAATGTGCTAAAATAGTCTTTTTTTCATATTAGTTTAGGATAAAACCTTGGAAGAAAAAATTACCTAGATACATTGGTGGAAAAGTAGATGTTTTTCCTAAAATGTTATTGGTACGATTTTAGGTACAGATTATGTCATTTATGTAAAGGGATAGATCTATCACCCTACTAAATTCTAATATTTTTTTGTCTATTAATACCGAAACATAAAAACATCAGTCTATCAATTAGCAGTCGGCGACTACGGCTCCTACAGACCAAAACAGAAATACCAAAACCAAACCAAGACCAGAAACAGGAGAAGACCATAACAGACACCGCTGGACTGGTAATCCTAAAAAGAAAGAGAAATAACACAATATATACAGCGGGTTGCTATATTAATAGGGACATTGAATTTTGCTACTAATTTGCACATTTTATAAACCTCCTATACAGTGTTTAATTTTTGATGTTATTTTGTACCTACATAATAAGAAAATTATTGCTGCCATCATCATCATAAGAAATGGCTCTTACAGCATAAAATAGCGAAAATATCAACTCTCCTTTTAAATTACATTTTTTGTCATCACGGAAAGAAGAATTGCAGTAAGATCCGTTTCTCATAGTGTCTATTGTATAAAATGGTACAGAATGACATAAAACATTAAATATTCTTTAGGAGGTTGAGATTTAAAAATTTGCAAATTAGTAGTTAAATTTACAGTGACTATTAAAGCGACGATGTATATAAAACAATCTCATAAGAACATCTCATAAAAATGCATCGAACGAAGTCATCTCGGCGTATTTGTATGAGGAGAAAATGAATATAAACGTGTTGTCGAAAATATTATTTTTAAAATACACTAATATTTTATTTGAAAAAAAAAAATTATCGATGGTACTGCAAGTTTAATGTATATGATATATGTAAAAAATACTAAAATAAAAAACTGCAATAATAAGTAATATATAATAGTGAATACGGATGAATCTAATTTTTTAACACTGTAATGTCATATACTTTATAACTATTGTTGAAATGCCTTACTATTTTTTTGAGCTTGGTCCTGCTATTTAGTGTGAGCGATGGTTCAAAAAATACTCGAAAATGAAAATTTCCTGTATAGCTCCCAGATTTATTTTTTTCCCCAATTTTCTGAAATAGCTATTCACTTAAGAAAGGTACCGTGAGTTAAGTATTTTTTTTCAGTTGGCTAGCATCATCAGTTACTACCACGGTTCAAAACTTGCCAAACAATGTAATAGTTGAAATTTAAATACATCGTCACCTTAATATGGCAACTCACTTTGCACCTCGGCTTTAGCGATTTGGAGAGAATAAATCATCACTTTATGTAGTAAAATCATCTTAGGTCTCCTAACATGTTCCTTTTGCATGCTCTGTAGGAGGATAGGCATGCTGCTATGATCTCGACTAAATACTCGCAAAACATTCAAGGAAACTGCCATTGCTTACATCTTTACAAACAAGCGACAGACAGATTGTAGATAACGCTATTGATACTAAGAACATGGCCGCTAAAGACGTAAATGCATATCTAATACTATAGTCTTTTTGTAGTTACCATCTTTAACTCAGTTTTAACCTGAAGAGCGCACTAATGCTCCTATTTGCATGCATATAAATCATAAAGAAATGGAATTTACATATTAAAAAAAAAAAAAAATTTACATTAATAAAACATAAACCGATGATTCAATTTTTTACACATTTAGCATGTAAACGCGCTAGGGTTGTTATCTCTTATCAATATTATTTATATTAGTAGCAATATGCTTTTAGCGGGTGATATATTTTTATGGTTGATCTGATAAAAGGATGGTTCCGTCATTCATTACCCAAATAGCTTGTGATAAGGCTGTATTTTTATCAAACCCATTGAGATGTGAAGGATATTGAATGATGTAGATTATTAATTAATTAGCCGGTTCGCTACTGCAATGCAACGATTACAAAATTGCCTCACACAACAATCTAAATATTACATAATAATTTTGATTTTTAACTTTGTTATTATTTCAGTCGGCTACCTTATTGGATACAGTCTTTTACACCAAGGATATTTTACGTAACTGAAAAGGCTTGGAATTATTACCCGTATACTATTACAGGTAAATAAATCCTAATGACACAATTTGATTCATATTCTTGCAGCGTTTGCGAAGTTGTTTTTAAGTGTACATTGTGCTATTATGTAGAAATTTCAGAAAACAAAGAACAACCGCTCTACTATTTAAAAACACCCTCCAAAGGAAAAGAAAAACTCGTTTTTTGGTCCTCGAAGATGGTTATACTTTCTTTCATTATTGATTATAATTTTTTTTGCTAATATTTTTTTATCTGTTTTTCCATATGCTGTTACGGTTTTGACCAAAGAATATACGGTACGAATTTTAGAACCTTGTATAGCCATTGTCTCAATTTTTAAATTGTGACAAAAATATTAATTCAATATTTTTTTGTTTTTTCCAGTGTTCTTTCATCCCAAAATTCAGTATTTCGATTCAGACACGGTACGAAGATAACAATGGATCATCAGAAAATGTAAGAATTTATCATTACTAAGTATTTTTATGTAATAGTCAGATGGGGTAAAAAATTTGTACATTTTTCAGTGTCTCGGCTTGACCGATGAAGAACTAGCGTCGAGGGAGGTTGACCGCGTCGATATCGCCTACGATGACCTGAATCCAAAGCATTACAAAGAGTCGGAGGATCTAAAATTTTTCAAATCGGCAAAAACGGAGCGTGGACCCCTCGTAGAGGGCTGGCGGGATAATTTCACACCCATCATGTGCTCCTACAAGTTGGTGCAGTGCAAGTTTGAAGTTTGGGGGCTACAGACCAAGGTTGAAGACTTCACGCAGAAGGTGCGGTGCGTGTTGGTGTTGTAGTATGGCTTTCGTATTAATTGTTGTCTTTATTTTTAGTGCATCAGAGATGTTCTACTATTGGGACATAGACAAGCTTTTGCATGGATTGACCAATGGGTTGAACTGACACTTGACGATGTAAGAAAATATGAAGAAGAAATGCAAACAATTACGAATGATAAGGTATTGTATGAGCTATGTGCACCTAAAAAAGTCCCTAACGCGAGGATATTATGACAGCAATAGTATAGCTCGTGCTGTTGGCATTCAATGCCAGAATGTCTGGACAACAGTTGGGGACTTTTGCATTCCTCCATTTTATTTAAATGCCTGTCAACATACTTTTGCAGACTCCAGTAACCTCGCCCGTTGGAGCTATTCAGAGCATAGTCATGTTCCCTTTTTTTGCAATACCCCTTGCACAGCTAGACATATTTTGGCTAGTCACAAGGCAGCCTTAGTTCAAGATTGGTATACTCTTGGAGGAACAAGAACGCCATGATAAAGTCCTTGCTGTTATTCGCAAGGTAATTAGTCTCAGTGGCTCATGCCAACAAGGGTGTGACAGTACCCTCCAAAACAACCAATATGTGCGAGATGGCTTTAGAGGCAAAAGCATTCCACTACAAAACCTTTCTCAATAATAGAGAAAGCTTCAGATTGGATTCCGGAGGTCGATTCGTTCTCTAATCAGTATCAATTCCCTGAAAGTCTCGGATGCAGAGCCCTCCGTCGAGACATAACTTTTCACTCCATATCTCTAATGCTCTTATTGTGGAATTAAGCGTTGCATGGGAATCAAATATCCCAAAAAACAATGAGTACAAATGAAATAAATACTATGGTACCGCAAATGCCATCACCCGGAATGGCTTCACTGCACATTCACACGGTGGAATTGGTGCTCGTGGCTTCTCAGCCAAGTCTCTGTTTCATCTTTTTACGGATCTTGGTCTTTCCATACAAAGCATAATTCCTTGCTAGAAAAAATCTAACATTGCAATTTTCACATGGCTTCGAAGGGCGAGTGAATGGGTGGTAAGGTAACGCTCACATGTGGCAAGACAGCTGTCCTAAACATACCATAGCCATTCGCTAGTCCAGAATCCACCGCTCACCCCTGAGACGTGTAACAATAGTATTATGATGGGCCCCACTCTTCTGTGAATTCCATGGCAGCTCCGTTTATATTTACTAGGTGTGGACCGAAAAAGCCGTTCTTATGAGTAGATTATGATAGCAACAGCTAATGTTCTTTGCTTTCAATTTTAGAATGACTGGATGACAGTTTATCATTTTTGCATTCCCCCTGCAATGCACTAGAAGATAAAATTGTAATACTTGACACCAGAGATTCTGAGATTTTATTTAAACGCCTTTCAGCGTACACGTCCAGACCTCAATAACTCACTTGCTGTACTTATTCAGAGGATACTGTTTATGTCCCTTCTGCAGCAATATTCCTTGCACAGCTAGACATATTTTAGCTGGCTGCAAGTTACCCTTAGATCAAGCTGTTCACTTACCACCATGACAAAGTACTCATGTTCGAGATGGCAGAAACTGAAACTATCTCAGGAGCGCTGACAATCAGTTCCTCAAACAGCGTCTGTGAATGTGCAGCCGTGGAGTCCTTATTCTCACTCTATCTGTTCTATAGTGTTATTCACTCTCCCCTACATTAAACTAGTTAACATGAACTACTGAGAGGCTAATTTTATCACGCGAATAACACAGCAAGACAACCTTAATTTAAGCTTGCCAGCTAAAATATGTCTAGCTGTGCATGGAGTATTACTACATAGGGAATATGAACTATCCTATGAATATTCTTAACAATGGAAGTGACTGGGGTCTGGAATGTATGCTGAAACGTATTTAAATAAAATTTCAGCATCTCTGGTGTCGTCATACATCACTACCTTCCAGTGCATTGGAAAGGACTGCAAAAGTCCCCAACTATTGTCCAATCATTTTGAGATCAAAGGCCAACACAAAAACCATATTGTTGCCGTTGCATATAGGTTATCGTACCTTTATAAAGACTAAAACCTTTTAGGAAAGACTCAAATTTATATACTCTTGGGGAAGATAGTTAACGTTAGCTTCCATTACATTTTCATTGAATTAACTGATAACGATTATTGAAGTTAACGTTAGTTATCGGATTACCGAATAAAGAAGTTAATGATTTGATTAACTACGCCCTGCACTGCCCATATCATTTTGTAGGATAAAATAAAAATACTGCGAGTTAATAGACAGTTATTAGGCTTTTATTCTAAACATGCTTGTAAAAATTATTTATGATAAAATATTGGAGGCTTTGTGCAGTGCGCAGCTCATTTTTACTTGCATGTATATTTTGATGGGGTCCTGCAGGATGTATTATTTTTTATATTGTAAATGATATGTTGCCATGTTTTTATATTGATACGATATTTTGCTTAGAAGGCCTCAATATGCTAATGTTTTATTTTTCTCGTAGGTGAAGTCATCCTTATTCAGAGAATCTGATAACGAGCAAGGAAACGGAGACTGTCTCAAAATACCAGAAGAATCAAAGACGCCGACCACGCCCAATACACCAAAGACTCCTACGCTGGAAGCAAAGTCTTGGTTCTCGTGGTCTTGAATAAATCATATGTAAATTAAATAAATTGAATGCACGTTTTTGTCTAAATGTTGAATGTTTAGTTGAATTTAAAAATAATGAATTGTTGATATTACTGTAATAGTTTATTGTCAGCCATGCTACTAAAAATTATAATAAATGTTTGTAACCTTTTTGATAGTTTAATTATGTTTGGAGATAAACAAAAGTGTCCTACGCTGTGATATTTTCGTTCCCTAAATGCAGAACTCAGATTTATTTAAATGTGTAAGGAGAGCACTTTCCAACATTATCATTTACCTAAGTATATAAAACTCCTAATATCTTAAATGTGAATAATGGAATGATCTATCTTTTTTTAAAATTTAAAATGGAATGTAACCTAATTCTGACCCCTAATAAAGCTTTAATAATAATACTAATAATAATACTTTAGGCAATAAAACATTTTCATTAAAAAAAAACAGGATACATAGACAATTAGGGATTTTTAATTTGGCGCCAAGCTGATAAAAATGTGCCTGTTATTTCAATCGATTATTCGAAGCTAGTAAGTAGCGCTTAGAGAACACAGGACTCTATGTGTCATTTAAATCTAGCTGCGGTGTTGCCAACACAGTCACTTGATAGTGACTGATAAAATAAGCGACTATTTTTTACTGGATTTCTAAGGCCCTCTGAAGAAACACATATTGCGTTTTGACAGATCTTTACGTTTGTAACATAATCGAATTCTGAAAGCTTCCATGAGAAGAAATCACAGTCAAATCCATAGTGCTTGGGGAACTAATTAATTAATATAATGAATTAATTATTATATATTAGAATTAATAAAAGAACTATATGGAACAGTGGCTGCCACCCAATTATGAGCGGCACAAAGCAACGCCAAAGCGATGTATTAGCCCGCGAAGTAGTATTCACAAAAAAAACAGAGGTTCGTGTGACACACTATAGGACCGAAGCTTTTAACTAATTCAATATTTATTTTAAAGATTTTTTTTAACGGCACTGGCAGATTATAGCGCTTCGTTACAGTTCGCTAGAGAGCGTCAATAATAATAATATCAAAAATTTCATTTTACGCGTCACATTAAACGTAATATTGGAAAGGGTTGGGAAGCGAGGAGGGGGGTACGAAGGAAGGGGCCGGAAGGGAGGGGTACAGGCACTTCTGACGATAAAAGCGTCTCACCAAAAGCGTCACGTTACAGTTTTTGCCAGTTCACTCCCTACTAGCGAGCAGCTAGGGGCTTTTGGCGGGGCAGCGACGTATGTATTAGTGGATCTCACAAGTGTGGCACTGGCAACACTGCTGACTGTCAGACCGGGCGGCGCGGCGGCGCTCGGTTTTCTGTTTTTGATTTACGATATTATGTTAATTTTATTGGGTTTTTCAACGATGAAACCAGTTTATTTTGCTTTTCATCTGTAATTATGCGCTGTTTAATAGATTATATTGCGTAAAATGAGTCATTAGGGTTTTACCAATTTACCAACGAGGAAAATCGAAGTGATATTTAGACCTCAGTCATGGAGGAGTCTCTGAGACACGTGATAGCGGAGCAGCCGGTGTCCATATTGCACCCGACGACCTGCGCGTATTGCCGCGAGAGTCACCCGACAGCGCAGTGTCCCGGGAAGGAAGGTCGCTCTGGATGCTGCGACGGTATGTTCAACTGTTGCTACGTGTGTACGGACTGCGACTGCTTCTGCCCGTCGTCACGGGACGCCGCGACCGCCGATCGCGACTATTGTAATTGCGACTGTGGGTGTGGTGAGTGCGGTGACTGCGACTGCACCAGTTGCGAGTGTGGTGATTGCGTGGATTGCGGAGATTGCGCAGTCATGTAACTTACTCTTTTATTTATGTTATAGCAGTAGAATAAGCTCATCGATTGGTTTCTACGCTAAAGATATTTATTTTGTATTGCTGGCGGCTGTTAGGCGAACGTCGAATGCGAGAGAAAATACATCACATCGAAACAAATCAAAATTATTCAGGCCTGGAACAAAATCATCGAGCTGCTGCTGATTTCACGATTTTTTTATTGTTTCTTCTTCATGCTTTCTCTTGATCGCTTCCTGCACACTTTATACCCGCCCAGCTTTACAAAGGAGGTAGTTGCGGTAATAGACCTGTAGCTTTTAGGGGAACAAACCATTTCCTAGGTGCCACATGTGTCAAAGTTTCAGTGATACATTATATTTATTTCTGGGGAATGTCCAGTAATTTTTACCAGACTCCGATGCAAAATCGTTGACACGATAGTGTTTTTTTTGTGATGCATCAAAATTATGACAATTTAATAAGCGTCGGAGGCCATTTTTTTAATTGAAAATTTAAAATAGGTTTTTTTTGTATGTCATTTAGGAGAGCTACGACCGTCGCTCTTTATTGCCTAATATTACATAATTTGCTGACTATTTATGGGAAGTTTCTCATGTGAAGATGTAGTCTGATTGTTTTTACTTGCCCTTTGTGTTCTCTGACTGTTTCCCTTAGTTTCCTCTGATCCTGTTATCAGTTGACTAATATTGACCGTGAACGTCTTGTATTCATGGAAATAACTTGGAATTTCACATTTTATTATTTGATTCATCTCATGACCCAAACGGTATGCATTAGGTCCGTTGAAGGTCGCTAAAATCACCAAATAGATGTGTCTACCATCCTCTTTGTTTATATTGCATCATCCTGCATGCATATTAAAAAAAAATACAAAACAAGACAGAATTGGAATATTTAGGCAGATAATTACTTTCTACTAACATAGTTTTATTCTTTTGCCTTTTGCAATAATGTCACCATGGATCGGAAAAGGATTAGAGCCCCAAGGATGAGCTCTTTGGTATTCACAATTTAATTTTGTTTTATTGGTATTTATATAGTTACTATTTCTCCATAATTTGTAAGATAATATTAAAATGACTAGGGTTTCTCCAAGAGACATATTGTGAACTTGCAGCCATAGGTGTTACAGTGCGAAAAGCGCTAGGATGGACAGAAATAAATTCAAGATGGATGTATCCTATCCTGCCCCCTCCCCTGGCGTCAGGCCTGCTCAGAAATAGAATATACTTTTATTTATTTTAAAACAGGGGATTTTTACTGAAATCGATAGAGAATAATTTTGGTATATGCGATAATATTTGTGCTTAACTTCTGTCACCCTTATATCATAAGACAGTGCTATTCAGTTATATTCCCAATCATGCCAATTGGAGATATTAAAAAATGTAATCTGTAAAAAGGTAACTTTTATGCCTTTCTTATATATTTTAAACATTCAATATGATATTGGTATACTTACTTAAGTTATAATTAATTACAGTCTTTTTATAGTAATCTTTATACGTAAAAAGGATTTTTACAACGTATCAGAAATATTTAGTAGAAATTATTTTATATCTGATCTATATTATCTTATTTTTATATTACAACTTAATTTCCAATGTCTGCCCATGTATTACAGGATATATTGAAATTATCCTGCCCATGTTAACCTGAAGGGAGTCCCGGCAAAAAGGGCAGTTTTTATAGTACAGGATCGCCGTAAATCTGGCGAATGGCTGCGTGGTTCTGTGCGCTCAGTAGGTACGTTTCATATTGCAATTCCATTCATGATGGATAATATTTTTTTTATAAAATTACCTAACGAATATCAGTTGCGAATATTCTGGGGCAGCTGTTGAATGCAAAATCATTAAAAAAATATATTATTTTACATAGTTACGTTCATTAATATAAATGTCTAGACTTTTATTCTATGCAGAATTTAAATGCATAAATAAAACGCTGCAACTACAGTAACACGAATTCCAGTATTCCACGCTGTAAGATCCTTTTAATACATTATAATGACTGAAATATAATTATAACTTAAGGTATTCATTAATACAGTCAAAAGAATAGCCATAACTGTAAGAAGCAAATTTCATTTAAACGTTTAACAATATACAAAACTGCAAATGCTATGCAAAATACGGATCGGTCGCCAGTTTATTTAGTTACCTTATTAGTACAGCACGATAAAGTTGACATTTTTGTATTGAATTTTCATTTCAACCGACCTTGAAATTATTTTTAGTTTCAAAAACAAGTCCTGTACAAAAAGAATGTTCGACAATGAACAGCTCACTACTTTCTACTTCGTTTGATTGTAAACCTTTTGATAGTGCTGAAAAGGAATTGTCCTTATTCATTCTCCCCGCTGTATAATTTTAATATACTACAGTCCCGTTTAACCGAATTTCCGGGTCAACCGAATCACCGAAATACTTTTTGTAACATTCAAGAGGTGGCAAGAGGAAACATCTCCTGTTGAGCTGCTTCTCATAAAACGCCTTAGAGATTGAGCTAGAAACGTTCTTCTCATATGAAGCAAAAGAAAATATCACATTTTTTTACTTCCTCGGTTTGAGATATGAAAATAGTACATATTTTCCTGTTTAACCGAATTTTTGTTTAACCGAAGCCTTAAATATCGATCCCATCAAATTCGGTTAATCGAGACTGTATTCTTAATTTTTAAGCTAATCCATTTCCAGAAAATTAATCTCATATTTCAGTGCCAATTTAGATTATTATAGTAGGTGTTATATCATAGATTTTTTTATAGTATAGAATCAAATTCTAATATCAAGGTGCCTATTTATTATTTTTTACCTTTTTCTAGTTTACTTATTAATTATTTTATAGATAGATATAGTAAAAAATATGTGATTTTAAACTATGATCTTCCATTTTTATTTTGACTCCATTATTGCCATGACAGAAGTCTTTTTCATATAGGTGGTGATAAAAATCTTGATGTTTAGCAGACATTGGTGTTTGTTTAGTGAGAAGTAAAACGTCCCTTGTAGACTGATTCATTTAGTATGTAATAATACCAATGTTGTCTCCCGAGAAAGTATTGCATTACCCATACTAGAGTGATTATTGGTATTCATCTTAGCATGCATGCATTAGTATGTGTATAAGTGATTAATTATAATACTTAAGGGAAGTCTTGCACATCTACCCAATTATTTTTATTTTGGGTACCAATTTTTGAATACTCAGTATTAAGTTTAGTTTATGCATCCGAATATAATGCTTGTGCTTACTATTGAATATAAATTGCCAGCAAAGCTGAAAGAAGACTTTTCTACCTGTAAATGCTCAAATTAATTTTATTTTTTTGTACCTCAAACATTTTATTTATACCTATTATACTCTGCTGTGATGATTTTAAATCCAAAATTTATAAATTTGAGCGTAAGTCTATTTTTATTTCTTTTTAAAGATGTTTTATTATTTATCATGACACTAAAAATAGCTTACGAAGAAAAAATATTGACCTA
>JAOPUG010000384.1:5134574-5150646 GCA_027564375.1 Micropterix facetella | reverse complement strand
ATTATGTGCTAGCTGGGGGGGGGGGGTAAGAGTGGACTGGTAGTACATTAGCTGTTGTAGCATGCAAAGTTACATTTAACGTAGTCTTAAACAAGTCAATCTTCAATAAACACACTTGAAAGCATGATGTAATAAGTAGATCACTATATAAGTTTTGAGACAGGCGAAAAGTAAACAATATATTTTTATAATGATGCATTGCAATGCCACTCAAAGAAAGAAAGTATTTGTGTTTTAATTCTGTTTATTGAAGCGCTTTTGGATACACAATTGGCTTTCAGTGACAATTTGAAATAAGTTTGGATCATTGTCCGACATCTGGTATTTCTGCTGAGATGACTTGAGCAATTTGACTATGTGTGACTTTTTCAATCAAACCAAATCCAAAATGTGTGCATATGGCAATCCTCTTTGTTGCCATTCAATGGAATACATCCAATGGTGTGTCAACAAAAACATGATGCTTAACAATGAAATCCATTAAAGATTTAAATTTTTGTTTGAACACATGCGCAGAAATATCATGAAGATCTGGCGACGATTGTCCAATTAACAAAAAATTATTTCATCCCACGTAGCATTGCTGTGAATGTAATAAGCAAATCTAGGCGGCTATTTCTTGTTTAGTGCCTGTATTGAATTGCCAACATTAACGATTTGATCATCAGTGTTTCCTATGAAATAAATTTGAAGAAATTTATAATCTGCATCCGGCAGTGGTAATAGAGATCCAGCAATATGATAAATTTGCCCTTGCACTTTGAATGTTGGCATGTAATTCTCGCGCACAATATTTGCTGCACAGTATGATGTTATTTGGAAACATGAATTGAACTTGCGTATGTTTGCAAAGAAATCCTACGATTGGCTTGTGTCACGTTATACCAACGTCAAATGGTACAAATGGCGAATGTAATTCTGGCAATTTTACTTTTCCACTCGCGCAGTAAATTCTTGGTGTTTCATTCTTAAATTTGAGGGCACTGCAAAATATGCATAATTTATCATTTTTTCCAATAATCACACTTGGATGAAGACTGTAATCATAATTAGCATTGTAATGGAATGCACCAAGATTTAAATCTGTGTGCAGTGTTCGTCTGGATCGAGCAGTGCGTATTCCAACTGTTTCAAGTTTTGATTCTCGTCGATGGACTGTTTCAGATGTACAGGCTTGAGCATTGCGTAATCGAGCAGTTTTCAGTCTTGCTTCCCATTGCTCGTATGTTTCAGATAAATGAGCTTGAACAGTGCGTACTCAAACAGGTTCGGTTGTAAGATACATGCTACGGGTGAACCCGCCACCCCGAGGCGTTTCAACGAACTTTATCGTTATATCGCCCCAAGGACTTGGGGACGATACAATCCACAAATCCAGCTCTGCCACGGCCATTCAGAGGCCAACCCTTACAGCAAGCCACTGAGCAGACACCCAGCGGCATCTTTTGCGCCGTGACTACCAGACAGATTTCTCCATTCACCCGTTTGGTTCCAGGTTCGAAGTCGCTTGCGCAACCTCTACCTTACGATAGCGTCAATTCATACCGAATTATTGCAGATCCGTGGTGTCCTTTACTCGGCTAATTTAACCCAACCGTTCTATAGACTGCATACACTATCCGACTCCCTCCGCTCTCCCACTCCACTATTCGTCAGTTGAGCAATGCCGGTAAACCGACCAATACTTCAACCATCCAGGACCGCCCGAGGTATTCCCCCAGATCTTCCTGCTCAGCAGGTTTACCGGGTTATTCCCTCTTACCTCAACCAAGTCACTCTTATGAGGAGACTATAACAGCAACAGTATAGCTTATGCTGATGGCCTTAAATGTCAGAATGACTGGACACCATTTGGGACCTTTTGCATTCCCCCTCCAAAGCACTTCTCTAGAACCTCTGAAGCTTTCTCGATCATTGAATCGAGACTTGAATTGACATCAGACTGGATTCTGAAGGTTGATTCGGTCTCTAAGCAGTATCATTTTCTTAAAGTCTTGGTTGCACAGCTCTCCGTTTAGATATAATTCTTTACTCCCCATCTCGGAAGATAGTCCTTATTGTAGAATTAACAGCACCATGGGAATCAAACATCTCCAAATACAATTACAAATTAAATAAATACCATGATCTCGCAAATGCCATCATAAGGAACGGCTTCACTGTTCATAAACTCATATTCAATGCATGCAATACAGAATGGCATCGTATAGAGAATCTCAATACGATTGACCTTAAAGTTGAGCTATCCAACAAACTTATAATCGAGCTTTATGATAAGCACGCCCCGGTAAAGGTGATTAGGGTTAAGCATCCACCTTGCCCACGGTTACTTGACGACATAAAAGAAGTTATGGCCAAGTGCGATCGAGTGAAGTCCAAGTATAAATCTAACCCTATTGATGCTTTTACAAACTGTTACAGAACCGCTGTAGCCAATTATGCCGGAAAGCTAAAAAAGCCTATATTTGTGGATATTTAGAACAGTCAAAACTGCCGGACACCTGGAAATTTCTTCACTCTATCGGCATAGGTAGCACAACAAAAGAATATTCTAGTTCGGATATGTGGCAAGTGTCCTAAACCTAACACAGCAGGTCGTCAGTCCAGAGTACATCGCACACTACCGAGAAGTGTCATAATACAACGGGCCCAACTCCGGTCAGTGAATTCCTTGGCAGCTCCGCTTGTATTTATTGTATTACATTGTAATACGAGTGAGCCAAAGTATGGTTAAAACAGCATATTATTTAAATCCTATTTAGATATATGAAAATATTTAAATCATTTTTAAGACTTTATTAAAAATTTATTACAGTTCAAGCTCATCCGCACTCAATCGTTTGAAGAAACATATAAGCTACGAAAGCTCTTACAACCGTCTTAAAAGGTTGATAAACATAAATATATTGGTATTTTTGTTCTATCATGACATCAATTCAATATGTTACTTTTTACTACAGTAGAAAACTTATATTTCTGGTACTTCAAAATCAAGGGTCTGGGGTTAACGGCTGGAATTTCCAATTTCGTTGCAGCTAAAACTAAAGGAAACAATCAAATAAACCCTAACACATTCTAACAGCAATGTATTTCTTCAATATGTGCTGGAAAACCAAGAAAATGATGCTTTTTTTCTATGTATCTAAAGTAGAACACTTTCGCACAATTGATATAATCACGCGTTTTGTAACTGTGTCACTGCACCTTATTCCTTCCGATGACTAGAGCCGTTAAGCATCATTTATTAATATTATCTATATACATAGTTTTAAAAAACATTGTATATAGATAATTTGACGTCCTAACAAAACTGCCATGTTTTGCACAGCCCCGTCAATATAGTGTTGTATCGATGTTACAGAATTATCATTGGAAGTGGTATATGTCTTAATTTTACAAAGAGGTAGGTTATGGGGCCGCTGTTAGCTAAATAAAGTGGAGCAATACACCAAAGAAAACACCATCGGGCCGCAATACACCTAAAGCCTATTGTTGGTGAAGTGGAGATCTCATTCTTAAGGCAAGCGAATCACCAGCGGACCGCAATACGCTTAAAGACTATTATTGCTTGCGTCGAGTTACTATTCTTCTGAAATCGCAGATGACAAATAGTATTTTTTTTGTTTTTTCAAAAGATATTGAAAAAATGAAAAGAATGAAAAATATGGCTTCATCACATTTCAATCATTTATAGTATTGTGCAAATTAATGGAATTATAGGAAATTGTTAGAGTAAACCAGTTTATTGCTTGTAAAATAATATTTTTACAAAATTATACAACCTATATTATACTAATCAATAGGAAATATGTCCGGCTTTAGCTTCAATAACTGCTTTTACTCATTTTGGCATGGACTCCACTAGTTTTTGGCAGTTTTCTGAGATCCTCTCATCCCGATACCAAACCTGAATGACCGCTTCTATCTTCTTTGTTTTTGTAGTGCAGTCGATTTTGCACAGTCTAGCTTTGCAAATGGCCCATAAATTCTCGATAGAGTTCAGATCGGGTGAATTCCCGGGCCAATCTAGAACAGTTATCTCCTTGTCCTGCAAATATTTCAAAATTTCCTTCGACTTGGGTCATAATGGCTACGTGGAGCCTGGGCTATAATGGCCGTTGTGTTTTGATCGGCCCAGCTCGCGGAGCAACTCTTATTCAGGAGCCTCCCCGAGGAGGGACCAACCCGGTGAACCAGCTGTGCGGCTGACCCGGGGACGGAAACTCGGGCGTGACCTGGACAGCTGGCGCAAGGTTCGGGCAACCGGCCGTGTTATCACTGACTGATTCTGAAGGGGTTTAGAAGTGTACACTTCTTAAGACAGCGAGGGTAAGTAGGTACCTATAATGCTTATCCATAGATATGATAGTGTGGGCCATCTGATCTCGGGTGAGAGTTGCCGAGCAATAGCCGCCCCGTATCCGCTACATTCCAGTTAGGAATACCGCTTTAGAGGTAGAGTACCGCGCAAGCGACCTCGGACCTGTGACCAGACGGGGGATCGGAGGTATCTGATCCGCATCTGGTAGTAAGGGCGCTAGGACGCCTACTGGGCTTCAACATTCCCAGTGCCTCGCGGTAAGGAGTTGGACTCTTACGGGCTTGGGTGGAGCTTGGTAGGTGGATTTGTCTTCGTCCAAAGTCTTTGCGTTTCGCCTCGGGGTGATAGAATGATCGATATCGTTAAAACGCTCCGGGGTGGACGGGTTCGCCCGTAGCAGTTGACACTCCTCAATGTGCAGCGAATCTGGGGATGGAACCTCGGCTGTATCTGGATGGCTGACGCACGGGGTGGGCGAACCGGACTTGTAGTTAATCGACTGAGACCTGGAGGGGTCTAGGAAGGAACGTATGTCCCCTAAGACGCGGGGGCAGGTGTCATCTTGTCGTCGCCTATCCTTAGAAACGACCCGATGGCCATCCGATCTCGGGTGGTCATTACCGAGTAAAGGGCGCCACGGGTCTGCGATATTTCCAATTTGCGGAATGCCGCATTATTACGATAGTTAGAGATTGCGCAAGCAACTTCGAGCCTGGGACTAGACAGGTGGACGGAGAAATTCGACCTAATCTGGTAGTCAGGAGGTAAGGCTGCCCGCCGGGTGGCAATTCCTAGTGCATCGCCGTAAGGCGTAGGACCTGACGGGCAGTAACGTTGTTGGATTGTGGATATGTATTGTCGAAATTCTGTACGTTCATCTCCGGGCGACATAAAGATGAAGTTCGTTTAAACGCCTCGGGGTGCCGGGTTCGCAATAGTATACATCTTAAGGTGACGATGTATGTACATTTCGACGATTACAATTTTTGGCAATTTTTTAAACCATCGTAGTGAACTAATTGATGATGTTAGCCAACTGAAAAAAAAATCGTAACTAAGAGTACCTTCCTTGAGTACATAGCTATTTCAGATTTTTCAAAACGAATAGATTGCAGAAAAAATAACCAAACGAATAGATTGCAGAGTATTTTTTGAACCCATCTTTGTCAGTCAGGGGTGAAGCTGCCCGCAGGGTGGCAATTCCCTGTGCCTTGCAGTAAGGTGTTGGTCTCTGACAGGCATGTGGTGGAGCTTGGTACGTAGATTGTCTATGCCCATCAAGCGTCCGTGTTTCGCCTCGGGGTGATATAGCGATAAAGCTCGATGAAACGCTCCGGGGTGGCCGGGTTTGCTCGGAGCAGTTGACAATCAAGGTTGTATCTCGGATATGTGCGGTGATATGGCTAGATCCACCTGAATCGGTGACATGGCGGTGAAAACTTCGGATGGATGGTTGCTTGGTGCATTGGTCGGTCTGCCGGCCTTTGCTCAACAACGAATAGTCGGGGGAGTTTGGAAGCGTAATGCGACCTAAGAAAGTGGGGGTCGTTAGATTCCTTAAGCTATCTATCCTTGCAAACAACAGCTTGCCACCCGATCTCGGGTGGCAAGCTGAGTAAAGGGCGCCTCGTAACTGCGACATATTCCAGTGAGGAATTGCCGGTTACTTAAGGTAGAAGAACGCGCAAGCGAATTCAAACCCGCTACCAGACGGGATGTTGAAGAAATCTGACCACATCTGGGAGTGAGGGCGAGAGGATGCCCCATTGGGCTTGAAAATTCCTAGCGCCTTGCGGTGAGGAGTTCGACTCTCCTGGGCTGAGGTGGAATTGGATAAGTGTATCGTCTTCGTTCACAAAGTCCTTGCGTTCGGCTCTGGGCAAGAAAACAATAGATATCTACTCTCGTCACACCTGAATTCATAACTCACCTACATTTCCAAAATTGACTTTAGGTTGTTTAATACCATACCGGTCGATGTTTCCCACATCTCACCTTTCATGAAGCAGGTATCCTTATCCCACACCCATATTGTGCTCCCTGGTATACCGGTGGACCGGGTCAGGTTGACTCCTGGCTGGGGTGGTGTTATCTAATCTAATCAAAGATTAAAAGCAAAATTACCAGCAGCCGGATAGAGTCCTTCTTCAGTTGTGACTGATCCTATCCATGGCACGTGCGTGTAGTCACCTTCGATGATAGCTTGATAAGGAAGTTTAGTCAAGAATGGCTCCGCCGAGTTCGTTGATTCTATTACCGGCGTGAAAGGTGAGAAGAGATTCGATCTCCATTGCTGAAATAAAACGCGAAGTAATGGAGATAATGAAGTATGAAATAATGGAAAATGAGAAATTATTATTGTACATACGTGGAAGATTCTAGTGGCTTCGATCAGAGCTCCGGATGGTCTCCGTTTTAAGCATTCTACTAATTCTTTGGTATCTTCGACTGGACATCCGAGATAACTGGCTATAGCGCGGGCTCTTTCTAATGGCTGTCTTGTCAATGTCCATGGACACGTTGTAGCACCGCTGATTGACCAAGCACGCTGGAAAGTTCCTGGAATGAGAGTGTCCTTGAAAGACCCTAGTTAAAGCTGCAAGCATTAAAAATCAAAGGATATCGTCGAATCTGACTAAGAAATGCCACACAGGATGGACTTTAACCTACACTGCCATTGGCAGAGGGGTACCTACACCACTGGCGGATATGCGAAGGACTGGTAGAGAACAGCAAAATCCGGCATGCAAAGGTAGCTAGTGCGAGATCTAACGTCGAATATAGGTACGGTTATATACAGAGAATTCAAGACGCTGACCTATCATGCTGGATTGCACACTTGTAGAAACCATAGAATAATGCTACATACTACGCGCGCAGGACGCAACGCTACTCAGAGACGGACTGGCAGCTTTGGCCGCCCTAGGCCGCTTAGTACTAACCGCTCTTTTCTGCAAAGTTTAAAGCGTACAAATGTGAAGTTGTACGAAAATCTATATTGCGTTCGATTCAACCTGACAGAGATATTTTATTTCTCAGTTTAGTGATTTTATTTTTACATATGCTTACATATAACAGAACTATTTTTTATAAGTTTTACGTCAATTATTATCCTTTCGTCATAGCTAAATTATTGAATGAGATGAGATATAGGTATATTTGTAGTAGTTGCAACTAGAAGTCATTTCACCGTCTGGTCTACCGGACAGTCGCGGCCAAAGGAGGGAGTGAGTAGGTTTTAAAATAATAAAATTAAGTATGTTTTAATCACAGGTGTAATTATTGGGCACCTACTTAAAAGTAATAAAACAATATTTTAAGCCCACAATGGAAGTTACAATGGTTAATTCTACAATGGAAGGTATTATAAACGCGTCTAGACTTTTTTGCAGCAAATTTTTCAATTAAATCTCCATAGTAATTTTTTTTAAAATAATTTGCTTCAATATTCAATTTAAGTTAGATAATTAACCTTTACTCCGTCATTTTCGTGCGCAAGCAGTTTTTAACTTGTCGCAATCTTTCTCCAGAACAATTACACACTCTGTGCCTGTTTCCAGCAGCAGGCGCAGATTGGCCGACCCTAATATCTGGCCGCCCTAGGCCCTGGCCTAGACGACCTTAAGGAAAGTCCGCCACTGACACTACTACATCCCTGTGTAGTCCTACACGAAAATGAAGTTGTTGAAGTGTATGGACGAGGCATGATATTGCATATATTGCCACATGCTTCAAATCATGTCAGGATTCGGAAAAAAATATGATTGCCAAAGTTAATTTTGAGGTTTGGAAAAATCATTGTATTTAAAATAGATAACTATACAATTAGGTATCTTCTCAGATTACTGTAATAATGCTTGAAACGTGAATAATCAGACAATATTCTATTGGTAAAGGCATTTGAGGTACTGCAAAAATTGTAGGAGATCAATAAATACAACAAAGCTTTTTAGAATTAAGAACTGCATTGTTAACAGAGAACCGATCTAACACAAAGCACAGATGTGTTTACGTCGTGCACTACGGTGCAGTATATACTTCTCTGGAAGCGCGACATTTTTAGGGACCTATACCAGAAATGTAAACTCTCACATCCGCCCCGCGTTTATCCTAGTCGAAGGAGCCGACACTGTATGATTTTGATAATTGTTTACCTTTGGATAGCGGCGTCAGCATTTGATAGTTTACGCTCGCGCCACCAGCTGATAGTCCTGTGATTGTAATGCTTTTCTGATCACCGCCAAAATTGTGAATGTTGTCGGCGATCCAATGGAGAGCAGCGCTTTGATCTTTTAGTCCCCAATTTCCCGAGGAAGCTTCGTCTGCTGTACTTAAAAAGCCTGTAACATAGTTTTTTTGTCACTTACAATGTTTTTTTTTTTAAATATATATGTTTACTGATAATGATGATGGCTACGATGTCTTAAAACTTTCTGGTTTTTTATTTTTTCTTTAGAACAGCGCTGGGAGAATAGAAAATAAAATATATTATTTTCCAGGCACATGCCAAATCTACATCCGACCACAAGACGCTATTTTTGGCATACGTAAGAAGTGCCACTGAATTTGCATCAAGTGAATTGAGCCAGGCCTGGTCACATGGGGATACTAGGGATACAGCTCTACCGGGCCCCGTACTTTAGGGGGACCCATCCATGACCTATTTTTATAAAGGTATTTTTTTAAAATTCATTTATGATAAATTACAGTACATAATTAATTCCGTATAATGCAATCAGTCCTTAAATCTAAAACTGTTTACGAAATAATTAATGAAATGTTACGCCTATTTAAATTAATGTTAAATAGTTTAAGAGGCTTTAATAATGAAAAAAAAAATAACGATAAAAAAAGAAAAAAAAACACGATGTTTTCTTAAGTTAAAAAACTTAAGTTTTCTTTGCATTAATTCAGTCTTGCTTCGCAACTACTTTCTCCCCAACTACTGCAGATCACACTGCTGTTTTAAATTAACGAACCTCGTGTTGAGGTAATCGGTGCAATACGGAATTACTCGTGTAATTTGTTCGTCATCTCGGTTGGTCAAATAACTGGTTGGATCGAGCCGCTCGCTGCAGCATCCTCAGACTAACAATACTTGCAACCAGATACGGGTTGTCTACGGCCCCATATACGATATCGTGCAGCAGCGCCATATCAGAGACGACACGCCGATCCTCAAGAGACAACATATGCACGCGGTGCAAAATAGATACGTTTGGATTCTTCAACTTCAACTCTGTGGATTCTTACGAAGATTCGTAAGAATCGAAGGCGATACGTTCACGACGAGCGAGCGGTCGTCTCTGAATTCTCTTTAATTACGCCTTGTGCACCTCGTATTACGGCGACCAAATGGGCGGCGCGAATTCGAGGATGGCGCGAACATAAATATTGGATTAGAATAAATTTAAAGCATCCACTAATGTCAGCGCGACGCGACCCAGCTAGCTCGGCACCCTGATAGGTGGGACATACATACTGATTGAAAGATTCAGAGCTGTAGCATACTCCGAAACAGTCGGATTGAGTAAATATTTTTCATCTTATACAGCTCTATAATAGCAGTCACTTGGGCAAACGTTTTTGAAAGTGTTGAACGAAGGAATTTATTTTTAGAGACAATGGAAATTGTTACAGTGATTATAAAAGAGCTGACATTAGAACTGCCATCACTAGAGGAATAACAACCAGCACTACTTTCGGAGGCTAAACTTGTTGCAGGCAAGATAGGTATTCCTATTCGCAAGAGGCGAACTCTTAGCAATATTTCGGTTAAAGCTAAACAAGTCAGATTGAGGCGGTCAGTCCGACCACAAAGAACATCTATCCTGATCTATTGAGACTGAGAAGAAACGGAAAGTTCACTTGATCGCAGATTACGCTTCCTGTAGTGGCCGGAGGCACCAGAGCCGACGAGAGCTATGCCTGTGTTAATTAGTGATGCGCAGAAGTGATTGAAACGGTTACCGGATATCCCATTAATATTAAATGGAATATCCGTCCGAATATCCGGGTCAACTGAACTGAACAGTCCGGTAGAAATAATCATCATCCAAAATCGCAGACAGTGGCTATGTGGAGAAACAAACCGTTTTGATGAATGGGAAACGAGAAAGGTTGGTAAAAGTGCGAAAAGCAAGCGTTTTGTGATATTTTCAATTCAAGATTTTCAAAAATTGAAAATCACACAAGCAAGCAAAAAAGGAAGAGAAAGTCTCACGCGTGCAAGCTCCTCGGGTAGACGTGCCTACTCCGACTTACCACAGTTTTTCAGAGAAATCTCGAGTGAGTAAACCTAGCCATGTCCACATATTAAGTCATGGTTAATATCTAAAGAGAAAGCGAATACAGCCAAATAGTCAAAACTCTACGCGAACCGTTATATAACATAATATGTAGGTAATAATATTATTATACCTAAATACTTGACTAAGATACCTACTTCGAACGCACGAGGAGATGATAACGGGTTATCAGTGTTCAATAACCGGGATAAAGATGCTCACTATCAGGGAAGCCAACAAGTGAAGAAGCTAGATAACAATTTTGAGTCGTCATCTACGAGGAAAAAATACTTATAAGAATCAAGAGAAAGTATCTTCGTGCTGGATATTTTATAAAGAAATCACTGCATCACAGCAACGCGTGATTACAGGAGATGACAGGAGATTTGGACAAAAGCGTGGGAAAAATTACTCTGGCTTCATTTCAGTTGAAGTTGCTTACATTCGGCAGAACATCAGCCTAACCTGGAGATCTGTCTTGTTACAGCTTTTATCTCTATGAAATTGAAAGCCAGTAGCGGATACAGCCTCTCGACGCGGCGAGGAGTTCGACTTGGGCCGATGGAGTGCACGCTGCCAGTCGTATCTATTGAATTTCTACACAGTTAAATGAAAAAATGAGGAAAGAAAATAAGTATTTTTCAAATTTCGGACAAGAATCAGCAAACTTATTAAGAATTGGGACCGCAGGAGTTGACGAAAGCGCCATACGGAGCGCAACATCACGGTTGGGGCGGCGCAAAAAAGACTGCAAAAATCAGAAATAATTTACACATCTGTAAAATTCTGCTGGTGAATTACATTACCAATTTATAACAACAGTATGTGATTAGTGACAGTAGCGAGAGACCCAGTTTCAGTATATAAAATTATTAAAAATTATCTCTATTTTGTCGTGGCACAACAAAGATTAACTAGTCGACATGACCTCTACTTACATTGAAGTCGACATGACGTTGTCACCCTCTTACCGAAAGCGCAAGAGACTGCGAAGAATTGTCTATAAAGGCATTACTCATAGTCTTTTGCGTCATAAATCATAAGATTTATCACAGCCATAAGGGCAAAAACACTTGTTGTGTGTTTCATATTATTTAATTATAATGAATTTAGTTTGCGAAAACTTCTATTTCAAGACCTAATTTTAAATTTCCTTTCACTCGGTGACATTTTTTTACTGTGAATATATAATAAAATTTAAGCTCAGTTAATACAAAATTAGTCTAATAAAGGAACAAAAGCAATATTCATATGTATAAATCAGTATTTGTATTCAATTCATATTTATGAAACAACGAAGTCTTCATTCAATCGAAATCCACAAACAAAAATGCAATAAAACATATTAGGTATCATGGGTACCGATATACTTTCCTCGTACGATTTCTGGATCCTCTATTACTGAAAGCTGTGCACTAAACTTGACTCTTTTGACAAGTCGGTTAATCGAAGGATGGGTCAATCGACTCATTATAAGCTGGCTTGACAGGTCCTAAGCCATGTGAGCAAAAACACAGAAATGTCGACGACAATAAAAAACTACTAACTCGAATACTTTGCAAGTGATGCGGCATCCAGAACGATATAACATCTTGTGCATCATACACTGAGAGAAAAACTTCCAGCAGTCACAAAGGTGAAACGAAAAATGCCAGACTAATTGTATGCCGTACTCAAATCCGTAAGCGACGCCTCGATCACGTCGAAATGATAGTTATAGTCAATTTTTCGATTAGACATAACGCATTTCTAGGCAATGATATAACGGCAATGCTATTGCGTTCGATCTCACGTCGAAAATTTCCGATTAGACATAACATAATTCTACGCAATGATATAACGGTAATGCCATTGCACTAGATCTCACGTCTACGCGCCATTATTAATGGCCTCACTGTAAGGTGAAATGCATGAGTCGTTTGGCAATAGTCCAGAAATAATGGTGTTATTATGCATTTTCCAATACGTTAAAATGCAACTGCTAGATTCTGGCACTACAAGACACAACTGACGGCTAGCAGTCGGCTTACTCATAACAACAAAAATGTTTCGACTTCTATGTATGAGTCTAGCTTTGTCACAGGTTAATATATGGCGAGCTCGTCTATTTAAGACGTAATGTCGATATATCACGCGCGAACTATATACTTATTTTAGTATCGCTGTGAAAGTATTCCAAGATGGTCATCTTAGTTGGCTGGTTGGTTTATTGAAGTACATGTGCCTTGTAATGACTAGCAATGGAGGGATCAATGCACGTTTTGCATGGTTACACGGTATTACAGTACTGGTAGGTACATATTACATACTTACTTAAATAGTAGCGTGCTGCTTAGCGTAGCGTGCTACACATCGCTTAGGCGGTTTTAAAGGTGATACGATATTGCGGCAATGAATAGCATCTTAGCATTAAAAAGTAAGTATTGACAGGACGCATCTCACCGCACCACAGTGGCGTTACAATAATGCCACGTAAAGGCAACAGTTTAGTGCAGAGATGCAGCGTGTTTAATACTGGCAGATTTGTAAAGTCGGCAACGACGTTTTACATGTCAGAAATGGTCATACACCATTATGCCCTATACATTATTAAGCATGGGGACACATCTTGTCGAAACCGTGTCCTTGTTTGACCTTTATTTTAGTCAGGAAGGTCGTTATTTAAGGAGCTCATATCTTTGTTTTTTCTCAGTATAGAGGTAAATAGTAGCAGTAAGAGGTTCAGGATGAAGAAGCATATCCTGGCCCTAGAATCTTCGAGAGTTGTTCTAGATATTTCTAGACGTCCTGTTCCGAGCAGCAGTTGTAATAGATAATATGATATCATAGCCAATGTTCGGTGTAGAGGACATGGCCCAGAAGAAAAAATAAGAGATACAAATATGTCCATGCACAGATGCCATTGTGGTTCTAGAATATTGTTTATATGTATTATTTAAAAAATATGTTTTCTTACCGAATACATTCAACCTGTAATTCAAAGTGACAAACACTACATCCTTCTCGAGCAAATATGTGGGTAGGTAGTAATCTCCGCTACCAAACATGAAAGCACCACCATGGATGAATACGACTACCGGCAGTTTGTCGCCTTCTTTAGCATCTTTCGGTTTATACACGTTCACAAACAAACAATCTTCGGTACCTAAAAGAAAAAAGAAATTATATCGGATATCTGGATTTTGCCAGTAGTAGTTTGTAGTACATATAAAATTACCAAGCAAATGTAATCGACAAAGTCTCGGGCTTACAGAGTATCGGCTTTACATACAGATGACGATAAAATATGAATAAGACCAAAATAGTATATACTATATATATGTTATGTCCCACAGTCTTGAAAACAGAGCAATATAAATATATAGTGCTTCTGCTGGAAGAGCAGGCTCACAAAATGGTTACAGAAGCCGGCAGTAGGCGCTAAAAAATACATATCCCAATTTATCTGGTGGCCTAGTGAAAACGACTAATTGCAATATTGTAAATATCTGCCGGCAGCAATAGCTGCCCGCGCATCGGCACTCAATAAAATAATATTTTGGCCATAAACTCAGCCCTCTCCTTCAATAGTTGTAGTCTGACTGTTGCTACTGGCGCGACCGCCATCCGAGGATGTTACAACGACTGTTGTCGTCTTGTCACCCTGAAACGAGTCGCAAACACATTGACGAAGACGAGCCATTGATACAGCTCCGCCACAAGCCCTGCAGAGGCCAAATCTCAAACCGCGAGGCACTAGGAAAAAGTGAGCACCCTGGTGACCTGTCTAGACGAATTTCTCTGGTTCAATTCGAAGTCACCTCGTGATATTTTTTAAGCGCAGTCTGCAGACTTTTATCTGACCGACTTCGTGGGACCGTGGCATCCTTTGCCCACAACTCACTCGAGATCGGGAACCCAATGGGTCTTTTTTAAGGATAGTTGACATCAGGTCAACATCTACCCCCGCTGTCTTAGGAAACATCTATCCCTAATGGGGATGTGCAGCTCGGGCCCTAATGGCCAACTTGTCGGCCTGCCTCATGGCTTAACACCTATCCGGCAGCCTCCCTAAAGAGGGATTGACCTGGTGAACCCGCTGTGCGACGGATCTGGGGGAACTCCTCGGCCGGCTCTGGACGGTTGATGTATTGGTCGGTCTGCCGGCCTTGCTCAACTGACGAATAGCCGGGAGAGTCTGGAAGTGTAATGCAACCTAAGACGCGGGGGTCTTGTTGACCTGGTGCCACCTATTCTTAGAAACGATCCGATGGCCACCCTATCTCGGGTGACATTCCGAGTAAAGGAAGCCTCAGATCCGCAATATTTATGAGTGACGGAATGCCGCATATAATACGCCAGGTAGAGGTCTTGTAAGCGACTTCGAACCCAGGACCAAACAGGTGGATGGAGAAATCTGTCTAAATTTGGTAGACAGGGGCGAGTATGCCCACTGGGTGACTTTGCTCATCTACGATATCAAAATGATACAATTTTTGTGATATTAATAGGCAATAGTTCAAAAAATATTTGTTCTAACAAAAATAAGCATGAATGGTTAGAAAAAGTGTCAAAGAGAAAAAGTGTCATAGTGTCAAAGACCTTAATATAATAAAATCGGTTCCTAATGAGAATATCTTTTTCCTGGATCTTTTTATTAAATTGAGACACTTCGATCCACCTGTCGCACAATGTTTCTGCTTGTAAAAAGGTTGGACTGATACAGAAAACTATATTCACGTTACACACGAAGGGGGAGTCTTCGATTGGAAATAATGTAATGGAAGACTAGATGACGCAATTACTGTATTTCTAGTGTAGTCCGTTCAATAGGGATAAAAAGGGCGTTTGCCCTAAAATGGAATAGCAAAGCGTTAAAAAATATAACATTTTATTCTATGGTCTGAACCTTGATTAAAATTCTAAGTTACGATCTACGAGCCGCCGTCTAAAATGAAAGGTACTAACAATTGTGTAATGCATAACATGCTCTTTAAGTACATACTTACCAATGACTTCATCCTGCGTCTGTACGGTTGGTGATATTTGAAGACACATAGTTCCAAAATTGGTCGCATTCCATACTCCAAGCCATGGTTCAGGTTTCTGTGGGACCTGAAATTTAAAATTAAGTATTATGTATTCTTCTAGCAGTGGCAGCACCGGATTAGTTCCTCTAGCTAGATCTTCCTATAGTCCAATGTGTTCTCCGATACCCTATTCAAATTAACTATTAATAGTTTAATAGAATATGAGATTAATTCAATTGACAGTACAAAATATCGCGTGGAGAAGGAAATGCAGGAAATCGAATAGATAGGAGACCGATATATTACTTATACCTAAGTGTAGCAACAACGGGGACAAGAAAAATTGAAAACTACGATATAAAAAATTAAAACTACGACATAACAATATATTGGCACATCGTTGGGTATAATATTCCGGTACCTACCCAGAATGAAGACATTTTTGGACAGCGGTA
>JAOPUG010000384.1:5085028-5098637 GCA_027564375.1 Micropterix facetella | reverse complement strand
CTCCTGGTGATGAACGTCAGGTCGTCGGCAAAAGCGAGGCACGACGAGGTATACTGACCGTCCGTTTTAAAGCGGTAGCCCCACTTCTTGTCAAACTGTGTCAGGCTTTCCAGCAATATGTTGAAAGTGATATTAAATATCGTCGGAGAGAGGCTTAGCTTTTTTAGGAGGTATAGATTTTTTAAATAGACGAATGGTATTGTATATTTCTAGTGCGGAGACGGTGCGATGCGCTCTCGATGTCATTTCCGTCTGCTCGGTGTTGCCCAAAGTTCAAATGCTTCTTTGCGATAAAGTGGAAATGCCCGACGAGGAAGTCACGACTGGAGTTAATATAATCTTGAGTGAGTATTTCATTCATAAATAAGCTTACAGAATTCGACTGGAGAAGATTGATAATGTTATTTATATACCTTGGTTGCATTTTATTCTTGGCGAATTAGGTCTGGCTGGTTCGGCAATTAAAAGTAACACTTACAGGTGGATAGGTAGGATGTCTGCCGACCACATATATCTTTTTTGAAACCTGAGCTCAGGGAGGCGAGCTCTTTCTTCGTCGATGGTTGTTATTATTTATTTATTTATTTGTCTTTAATTTTGTTAAAAACATACAAGCATATCAATAAAGTATAAACATAATCTTCAACAATATAAAAGCCAATGATGTTTAAATTATAAACAATATATTATTAAGACAAACAAAATATTCTCATATTACACAAGAAAACAAAAAATAATACAAAAATAAGAATAACAATAAGAAAGTATACAAAAAAGAATGTTAAATTTATAGGTAAGGTAAGTTTGTTTATTGGTGTTGGTTTGTGTTGATTGATTGAGCGTGTGTGTGTGTGCGAGCGTGTATGTGTGTGCGAGCGTGTATGTGTGCGAGCGTGTATGTGTGTGCGTGTGCATGTGTGCATATGTATGCATGTGTGTGCGTATTTGAATGTTTGTGCATGTGAGGAATGTGAGAGCATGTTGTTAACTCAATTCAATCTTATCTCCAGATTTTCTTTAGCTTTTCTTGTACCTCCTTACCGAAGGAAGGAACGATTATTGTGTAGGTTAAATATGTCTATTTCGTTAAAGTATTCATTGTATGCATTGTAGGCACTAATGAATTGGCATCTGAGTTTGTGTTATATCTTGGTACGTGAAAAGTTAAATGATCACGCAAGATTAGACTGATTAGTTTAGCGTATTACGAGTCACAGAGTAGTGTGGTCTAGAGATAGATAATGACGAAGGAAAAATACAAAGATGTTTATAGATCAGTCACTCTCAATCGCAACTTGACTACTCATCAATGTTGACACTGATCAATGGGGATCTCTACTGCAACTTTTTCTTGTTGAGGGCGCTGGGGGAAATGGCCCAAGGAGATGTGAAGTGAGCGACATCGCTCGCGCCGGCCATCACTCACTTCACACCTCCTTGTGCCGGTTGGCCTGGCGATTGCCGCTAGCACCATCTACAAAAAGTTTTTGCACACATCCTCATTGCAGAAATTGAAACCAATTAGTAATTTAAACTAGTGAGCCTTAATCCTAACAACTGCTGTAATTATCAAACTGGAAGTATGATGTGACCTATGTGAATTTTGGATTCGTCCTTTATTAACCTTAATTTGATTCCAAACACTCGAAGTTGCCTCTTTAGATGTTACTGAAATTGTATGAATGCGAGTGCGTAGAATTTGGTGTACAATCATTCATAGAAAAGCATATGAATGCTTGTACACCTAATTCTAGAAATAAAACATCTGCCTAGAGTCCTTAGCTGTAAATTGCAAAAAAAAATCTTGAAAATTTTATTGTGGTACGGACTAAGTCAGGATTGCGTAATATCACCTCTGATTTTCAATCCTTACTCTTCATCTTTAAGGAAGCATTACATACATTCATAAACATCAGCAATATAATATATACAGATGATATTGTACTAATTACCAATGGGGTTGAAAAACTCCAGCTTGAGTATATAATGGAGTAGAACACCACAAAAACCGAGTAAAGACCAAGTTGACAGAGTCCGAAATGGAGATATCTTAAAGTATTTAAGTAATGACAGAGAAATATCGAGGACAATAAAGATCTGCAAACTCTAATACTCCACTCTCGAAATATATAACATGCATCTAATAAATCAACGCAAACAGCTGGAAGAAAAGGTATGGGACAAAGCTAAAAGCAAATAATTGTCGTTCATTAAGAAGGGCGGTTGCCGCAAGGGGTATAAAGAATTTAAAAAAAAACATACTTCCCGTAAGAAACAATAAAATTTAACAGACCCCTTCCCTCACCTCCACCCCCCTAGAAATCTCGCACATAATATACAGGCTGTTAAGAACCTAAAGTACTTTTTTCAAAGGATGATATTTGATGCACAGGAGACCCCTTGAAAAAAAAAAGGATTGTAGATCTCGAACATCCTGTGTGACCAGCTCCTAAGATAATATAATCAAGAGAGAAGGATACAGAATGATAGACAGTAGTTGTAGTTTGGTCATTGCTGGGGCCCTGCCTGCCGTCTCAGGATGTTATACGTAGATCACTATATAAGTTTTGAGACACACGAAAAGTAAACAATTCGCTGAATATATGCTGAATAGATTATTTTAGTCTTGTTTAAAAACTGCTTTAAATTTCAACCGCACGCAAGCAGAACCAATATTATCTGCTAAGAACACAAGATCGGCGCAGGTACCACAATATATAGTGCCTAGGAGATCTACATCGTTTGGACAACATTATTAACATTACCTTGCTTCGAGATTAAAGAATATTTTAGGAAATCACTTCCAATATTTCAGGACTGACACAGGTGGTTCTTAAAAAATGACTCATTCAGTGGTTGATTAGCAAAGGAAGAACGGAAACTGAATGTATCATCATGACATTTCAAAAATAGCAACACATTTATACACACATAATATATACACCCTCACATCTCCGACAATATAAATTACCTACATTATATGTTTACTAGAGTGTTTGTTCTTATATAGATTAGACACCGAAAATATATTCAGATACCATAGATAGAATCTTATATTTTCTTAATACGGAACGCAGTGTACATCTCGCGCTACCCCCGCGAGGGCTCTTATTACCTGCTTTTGAAGTATTAATATTCTAGAACTATCAGTGGAGTTTCCCCATAGTAGTATACCATATGCCATTTTCAAATGGAAGCAGACATGATATCCTGAGAGAGATGCTGATTCTCCAGCTAAGTATTTAATTTTGCGAAATGCAAATATCGCAGACGAGAGGCTACTACAAAGTTCATTTATGTGAGACTTCCAGTTTAATTTATTGTCAAAGATAAGACCAAGAACCTTCGATTTCTTGATTAAACTTAATTGGTCATTTTGAACTAATAAGGTCGGCGAATCAATCGATCTTCTGTAGTTAGTTAAAATATGCATACCAGTGGTTTTTTTTAGAATTAAGGAGGAGATTGTTCTGATTGAACCAATTACATGCGGTATTTAATGCACTATTAGCCTTATGGTTTAGGCCAACAATTTTTTATCACAAAGAAGCTGGTGTCAACAGCATACAGGATTGTATGGATATTTTGGGGTAACGATTGTTCAATGTCATTAATACAGAAAAGAAAAAGTAAAGGCCCAAGAATCAAGCCCTGTGGAACCCCATAAGATAGATTTTTGGTATCTATTTCGATCCCTCTATTTCAACAACGTTGTACGATTAGATAGGTATGATTTCGTATGTACAGTAAGATCAAGGTTGGAGTTTCTGTAAGAGCTGCTATGGTGCTAACGTTATTTGAGCTAACAATTTTCACAGCATTTATAAAAAAATCTTTTAAAATATTGGACGTCGATACCGAGCCACTGAAATTTCTATCATTTCAGAGGCAGCAGATGGTAATGGAATCGTCTCGTCTAAGAACATAGTGCCGTCGAATCTGGTCGATCTAACTTCGACGTCCATGTCAATATTATTGTAAATTATAGGCGAAAGTACGGTGGATCCATTTACTTTGGGGTAGACTTCAACGATAGCTGAATTAGTATGTACAGTGGATTAATTTGCGATATTCATTTCAACGTTAAGTTCATCAGTGTTATACGCATTGGATTGACAATTCTCTACTTCATCAATACCCACAGTTAACATTCCTATATGTAATCTTCCATATGAACATGGAAGATATATGTTTTGACAACTGAAACGGCTTAGATGTATGAATGCTACGCAGTATGGCAATGACGAAGACCATACTACCTCATGAACTTTAAGAGTTCCTCTAAAGGTAGGCATTTTGCTAGGAACTTTTTTCGCTGTATTTCATCCTCGGCAATCACAATCAAATCGATATTTTTTTATTTATTTGCGGATCACATCTTTAAAATGTTCAAATGTGCCAACATCGCCGCTGAACTTGACATGGCCGTCAGCTGTTCTTTTCACAACAGCCCGATCCCATCAGGGGCCCTTTCTCCGTGCGCAGCTTCCTCGTAGTTCCATGTAACAGTTACTAATACTGAAATCGTCTATCTTAGTTTTGTTATCAAATAGAACATGTACTTTCAGACAGGAAATGAATCTTAGAGTGTAAATGAACCAACTGTTGTGCCGCCTTCAGAGCGGGGATCAAATAAGCCCATACCGCCGAAGCATCATTATTCGGGCACTGACTCAAAGTGCAAATTGATTTTGTAGACACTGTATCTGATCTGTTATCCAATTAATATAATACCACAGCGCGCAAGGAGATTTGTGTCCTGCTCGTTCCAAAGTGAAACGACTGTATTTCTTTGCAGAATTTAAGATTGTGGTTTTCACTGAAGTCTACTTGGATGAAGACTCCATCATTCTTCAGATTTTGCTTTAATGTCCTGATAGCAGATTTTTATAACAAGATTTCGAATATGTTACAACAAAGTGTCAGTTATATTAGTTAACTTTTCCATTAAGATCAAAGGTTTATCATCAAATATCTTTTTAGTAGATGTTTTCGTCATTTTGTGTTGTCCATCTTACTGTTGTCAAACTCTTTGAAATCCAATTATTTATGCTTGCAATTGTCACACGATCTCTCCAGACATTTTTCGTTCCTACATTCATAACAAAGCGTATTTATCATTTCCGTCACTGTCATTTCTGTTGTTATTTTGACTGCGTTTAACGATTTAAGGAGCAGATTGGCGTTACAGTGGAGTTTGCACGCGCAAGTTTCTCGTTAACGGTCGAGAAAAACAACCCAATATTGTCGATATCTGCAAAATAGTGCATAAAAGACTTTGTTCCGTTCCTTGCAAAATTTGTCATGTAAGTTTTTCAAATGGTCCGTCAAATATCTTTTTGTTTTTTCACACCTCGACGTTTTATGAATTCATTTTTTTCGCAAAGGCTACTATGCACCTCTAAAAAGGGTACCTAAGCTTAAAGTGTGAATGAATATCAACTGTGCTGAATAATCGATTGTAACAGAGACACAGCCGGTGTTTTGGTATACGTTCACCAGAAGTGTAGATCGAGAATTCAAGTGAAATAATTTTATGGATCATGTGGTCATAAAAGGCACCCTAAGGTTAATCTCTTGTAGTAAATCGCAATAAAAATCATTACCTTCCAAATGTGCTCATTACCGTCCAGTTAAATTTTGGAAGGAACTGAAGGTAATGAGACGGAGGTAAATGAGATATTGTATATTATTCTTAATTTACTTCTACGCGCTGTCATTAAAATTTGAGAATCATAATCAAGAATAGTCCTTCAATGAGAACCGTGACAAAGTATTTTTCGCACACATAAGCGAAAATATTATTTGCTCACAAAATGCGCACCCGCTCGTGACTAGCTGTAGTAGCACACTGACAGGTGAGGGAAGAACGGTGGGGAAGATCATACCTACCATTAAGCCAGGAACGAATTTGAATAATTTAAATGTCCATCATGGCGAATGAAATCATGTTTTGGCTGGACAAATCGAAACTTCTATTGTATATTATGATACAATTGTTGTAGAAATAAATAAGCTACAAAAGCTATCGTTATTAGCCACCTATCGATTTCTCCTAAAAAAATAGGGGGCTTTATTTTAAGAAGGAGCAAATAAACGTCGGTCCATAATACAGTTTACTGTTTAAAATGGGAAGGAAATTATTTTGTTCCCTGTTATTGTTAAGACATCGATTATTTTAAAGCGCGTATACAGGTACGTCGTAAAACACTCCCTGGATTTCCTTAGTACGTCCTCTGACAATATAAGGATATACAAAAACATCAATATTCATATCGAAGAAAGGCCTGGAATGGTGATTTTAACGACTCGCTAGAATCGCCCAAATAACTTTTTATTCTATCAAACGTTATGATATTCTATTTTTATTACTTGTATTTATTAGGACTTAATAAATATAATACAAACCTAATATTTTTTTCTAATCAATCTTCTTCATATTCAAATATCTCCACCAATTCCTGCCAAGCTTGGTTCTCGGAAATTTTATTGGAGTACCCTGGACGCTGACTGCCACACACAGCTGGTCTTTTCTCTACTTCGCGAATAAAATGTCCAGTGACAAAGTGATCCATGGCCACACGTCGGAAACGCGCAGTTTCTACGAAGCAACTGAACACCAGCTATGCACATCATAGTAATAGCACCGTGCGGATACCGCACGAATCTATTTTCTGGTGGTCAGGTGGCAGCAGCCGCGCGGATAGACCTACAGCACGGACACGTATCAACGATTATGAAGACGCGAATGAAATTAAGTTCCGTCCTTTGCTCCGCTTGGATTTCGCCATCTCAAAACGCATAAAAGAAGACTATTTTGATAAAAATTAATAACTTTTTATAGAGTACTGCCTCTGCTGCTTTCCGACATTGCAAAGCGCCCAGGAATCCAAATCGTACTTACCATATCATTTGGAATTACAAATTATCGTACGTGTATGCATAAACATATTATTTAAATCTCTTAAAAGGTGCATGATTATTTTTAACTGTCATCAACGGCATCAAATCTTTAGTTGTCAATTGCACTATTGATGTTAGATCTATCGACCACTGTTTGCCTAATTGCCAAGGTTTACAGTTTAAAAAAAAACTCACGTATTTCGCTTTCATTCCATTACGGAACGCGTTGATGTGTTTATACGTACTGAAGTTTTTGCTGAAATATTTGGTGCTTTTTCAAAAACTTTTCTCTTAAATTTGTATTTTTTGAGACGTTCAAGTGCTAGATACTTCTATAATTAATTTGTATGGTTCTGTACCAAAGTGTACAAACAGAACCTTATTGGATGAGATTTTCTGTCCGTAAATCAGACTAATTTAATGTACGTATATGTTACGCCGATTAATCGCGGTCAGTTTTAAAGCTATCGAACCTAATTAGGCATAACTGCACCACATCACTCAGTCTCTTCACTTTTAATCCCCCTCCCACTCCTCAGTAAAAAATCGTCTATACACTAACTTTCTAAACCTTTATTTTCTAACAGTAAGAACATAACAAACGTTTGCAAGCACCGACATAAGAGCGTTTTACCCGCTGATGAGCAGTAGTTGATGGTGCTATCCGCTAGCGCTTGCAATAAGCCTCTTACGTGTTCTTGCATTTATTATTAAAATGTATCCCTTCTAGTCGCCCGGCCTTTAGACGAATCACTGTGCGCATTGACTGATTTGAAGCATGCACTTTGTTAGGTTTGCTTGGGGTCGCGGCCAAGTTCAATCTATTGTATTAATCTTCTGCATATTGTTGTTGCTAATTCGCGCACTAAAGGAAAATGTGTCGCGCGGCTATTTGCTATTGTCAGCAATTGTGCAGATTCAATGGATCGGGCGGCGGGCGTTTAGCGTGGAGGAGAAAATCGCTCAGTGATCGCGCCGCGCTGCCCCTCGGTACACGTGCCGACCTGAAGCGCCGTTGGCCCGTCGCACCGACCGTCGCTTTTCTTCCGTTTTCGCGCTGCCTTCAAACGGACATCGCCAACAAACTTCCGCTAAGCTCCTCGTAGACTTTGCGGGAGTGAACTCTTTTATTTAATGTACTTTGGTGCATTTCCGATTACTGTGCAAAATATCAATCTGTGACTAAAAGGCATTTCACGCCCTTGAAAAATAACGTTTATTATATGCAACAGTGTTGAATACCTGGAGCTGAGACGGCATCTGGTAAGCAGTTACCTATTATTGCTTAAACATCGACGTTTGTCTTACATCCTCGCTCTAATTCCATAGATAATTAAGCTGTCGTTTGTACTGTGATTTCATTTCATTTAATCTATTTGGCAATGTTCTGTTCTTAATTACTATACATCGGATTATATGGAATGCACTTTTCAGAGAATGCAGATTTTTGTATTAAACGCTACTCATTTATTTTATTTACTTATTTTTATTTTATTTTATTAAGATATCCTTTATAAAGTAATGTATTTTGACTAAAAAAATAAGAAAGTGAAAGTGAGTATAAGTAACAATAATTTTTAACTTTTTTTTTGTGAAGCTGATTAGACAAAATCTGTATGGATTTTATCACCCCACTAGATGTATTGTCTGTTCTGGAATGATAATATAGAAAACATAGTGACATTTGTTTTGTTTCATTCATTCTGACCGTTCATTCATTCTTAAAAACTAGAAGAGATATATTTAAATGAATACTAACTAACCGACTAACATTAAATGTATAAATAAGTAAATAAATAAATATATAAGTAAATATACAAATAAATTAGCCTGAAGATAAAATATGGTAAAATGGTTCCTTATTATGCACATATACCTTTATTATTAATAATTGTCTTTAATTTTTATTGTAATAATTTAATATAATCCAATTAATTTGGATTAAATATAGTCCGCATGTGTGTTTATTATCAATTATCGACGAGTATTGATTTTTTCTTATTTTATTAGAAAAAAACTATTTTTTTGGAAAAAGTTTTTTAAAAAATTTCAACCAAGGCTAATATTTTCTCGTGAAACTCGCCTTGTCGCCTTAGTGGCAACATCTTCTAGAACGGCATTTCTGTAGCATCACGTGCTCAGACACCAATGCAGTCACTAACTCAAGTACTGACCCAATGCTTCTTAACTTCGGTAACGTATGAAAATTGGTGATTCCACGTAGCTGCGGATACTACAATATCGATACGGACGCTACGGTCAATCTAATTTTTTTAGGAACCAATAACCATAACCATTATGATTTCTATTCTTTGACGATTGCTGCTCATCGAAAAAAATATTGAATAAAAATAAAATGTACAAAATTACCATCTCTTATTGTGCAGCATATATACGAAATTTATCAACGCTCTGATAAAAATCTTTGAATTTGAAATCGACTGAAAAAAAACACACTGAATTATCCAAAGCACACCAAATTAATTTGAATTGTTCTTTCAAATTTCAATGCTATCAGGCAAAATAAATTGTTACATCAGACACAGGTAATGCCCTGGGTTAAACGACAAGTGGTATAGTTGGAATCAGTGCAGTCTATTGATATTAATTACCACAATACATATTGTCAATTTCTAAAATGGTGGAATGAGTATCTATGACGTCACAAAGATGGCGCCTCTTACTGTTAGATTTTGTCGATTATTGCAGTAACTGTTTACATATCCGATTTATACAAACTAGGTGTCAAATGACAGGTATTTCTATGCTTAGTAGTAAATATTAATAATAGTTAAGAAAACTAACATTTTAAATGCATATATTTCGTTATTTTTAACACTCATTAAGTTATATTAATAGAGATATATGGATAAAGTTTTGAAAGAAGAAAATCTTAAACATTAGGTAATAAAACAAGGTAACCTTACTTTTTCAGGAAGTCTACATACATTATCTTCAGTATAATTGCATTGATTGAAATATTAGACACCGTTATCACAAATATCTTCAATATATTTTTGTTTCCGGTCAACAAATCCACAACGGGATGTTCTGCAACCAGGTCTTGCAATTACAAAAAAAATATTCCAAATCTGTAAGAGTAATAGGTTCTTGCAACGATGTAATTCGGCGTCATTACCAATTTTCCAACTTCCAGTCCTTATCAATAGGTTGAGGTAAATTCTGGATTGGTAAGTCAGCGGCATACCAACAAAATGCTTGAATTTTTAAGGCGTAGTTCCAAAACGTGTTTCGACGGTGGCTGTTTCTCAAGTGCTTTACTTACTTGAACATGGATGCCCTCAAATCATCAATGTTTTCTATTGTTTTAAAACAGGTTTTTTTTATACATACATTTTAGTGACGAACACCTATGGTTTTTATATATTCCTCAGAGAAATCTGGAGCACGACCGAAATCTTTGAGCAACTCGTGGTTCTTCTTAAATACCATCCAACTGAATTTCTTTGTATGGCCAGATAAGGCGCTGGTTCTATCGCATCCGGTTATAGCATGATATGACAGTAATGAAGTCTTTTATTCATCCAAAATTGCAAGTACTGTTGGATATGACATAATAATGAACGTTAAAATATGATGCGGGTAGGCATAAAAGTGTCAACATTGTTCATTTGTATCTCTGTACAATTTAAAAAAAAAGTTAATATTTAACAGTTATTTTGATCTGATTTTTGCCATTGAATCGACAAAAAGTGGTCCAGTTATAATTTTAAATAATTTATTCTGGATTTAATCTTGAATAATGTGTTATTTCGGTCATTTTGTGAACATGACAGTGAACACTCAGTGAATGAAGACACAATTAAAATAATATATCTGTTTGTCATTCTCACTCGCCAACATCTTAATATATTTATTTTTTACCCAAGCTTTATAAGGCTAAATATATATAATTATAATTTTAAATACTGATGCTGTATTTATAAGAATGACGGAATTAAGTGTCAACTCTCAAATTGTCGATCGCTTGGCTGAGTTTGAGAATCGCCTGCAGGAGGCTTTATCTGAAAAATGCGAGAAAAGTGCTCCCAGCCTTAAGGCTCTCAGCAGAGTTTTTCCTCCTTCAAAAAGGATACACTGTCCATGCTCGATTCTCTCCGCAATGTTATCACTAGACAAGCGGACCATATTGACGAAATGGACTGCGGATCGAGAAGCAATCATCTCCTTATCCACGGCATCAAGGAGGAAGAAAAGGAGGATACCGTTGCAACAGTTGAATCACTAGTTACATTGTACCATCGACTCCATCGATAAAGCATATCGGATAGGAAAATACAAGGCTCAGAATGGCAGGGAACGGCCCATCCTGATAAAATACCTAAGCTGGAGCGATGGAGCGAGACCAGGTATGGACAAGCAAGTCGCAGCTGAAGGATACCGGACTTCTCATCTCGGAATCTCTCACGCCTCTGAGACAGAAATTATTCACCGAAATCCGACAGAATTTTCAACCTAACAAGGTTTGGAGTCGAAATGGCTTGATAATGGTGTATTTTCCCGACGATTCTCGATGATTCCCGATGATTCCCGAGATTGATCCGCACAAAATAGGATTTAAACGAAGCTAAGGGTCATTTGGGTAACTTTGCGAGTTCTCGCGACCGCACAGGCCCAAAGACACTCGAACTGAGATCGCGAAACTTAAACAATCCCGCGGCATAATAAAAACTCACCACTGACCTATGTCACATGTAAAATCGTTTCTCTTTGAGAGCTAATAAATTCAATATTTTGGACCCAGTTTATTTCACGTTTTCCAATAGATATAGTATTATTGTAATATAAATTAACTTTATTTTCAATTTAAAAGTTCTTTTGTTTGCAACTTAGGTTGTTTTTTTTTTTCTTTCTTATATTTTTGTCTTTTATTTTTTTCTTAATTTATGCAGTCAGCTCTGCCGAAATGACAAGAGGGTTCATATAAAATCCCCACTCCAGTCGGCCTCCCCAGCTTAAATGTGGAAGCTTTTTCGTTCTTTAGGCATCTGCAAGTCGTGTCCAAATACTGACCCTAGCATCAATAGTGACGTTCTGAATGCCTACTTCACGACTACGCATGTAAATGTAGATAATGCTATTAAAGACACCACTCTGACAACGATTCGCAGCTGTCGTTTACCGGACTACCCATATTTCGTCTTCTCTCTTGTTTCGGCCTTCGAGATGAAAAAAATACTGCTTAGCATTAAGTCAAAAGCTGTAGGTTGTGATGGTATAAGTTTACCACTTATTATCCCTTCGCTCGATGAACTGGCTGAAGTGATTGCCTTCATCTTTAACCAAACACTCTCATATGGCGACTTGCCCTCTGTCTGAATGGCGACTTGCCTTGTATTATGTCCATTTGAAAATCTTCTAATGCAAACTCGCCCGCTAAATACAGGCCAATTTCCATTCTCCCTGTACAGGCTAAGGCAATTGAGCGCTTAGTATACAATCAGTTACTTTCCTATGTATCTCACTATAACCTTATAAACACATTTCAATCGGGATTCCGACCTAAACACAGCCCTAATACAGATAACCGACGACATTCGACAAGCCATGGATAAGCGCCAACTTACTCTTCTTGTCCTTCTAGACTTCAGCTGCGCTTTTATTTCTGTCGACTATGACATTCTCCTTGGCCGTTTAAAATCTTGTAATTTCTCGGAGCCTCTCATTAAATGGTTCCAGTTGTTTTTGGATAACCGCAACCATTGTGTTAAATATAAAGACAAGCTCTCTAATTTTCTACCACAATTTTTTCCCCAAGGTAGTGTCTTATCCCCGCTTCTTTTCTCTCAAATTTATTAACTCAATATCTAATATTATTAATGCAAATATCATCTCTATGCTGACGATGTCCAAATCTATTCCCACTTCCGCCCAGAAGGCATCGACGCAGATATAACTTCTGTTAACGCTGATCTTGCGATGATATGTGACTGGTCGAAATCTCATAGCTTGCTCCTAAATCCATCCAACGCATAAGCTATCATAATGGGTAGCAGCTATTTCACCTCGAGGATCGATATGAGCTCTTTACCTAGGATTCGCATAGGTGCGGATGAGGTCCCAATTAGCTTCCAGAAACTCTCGGTATATACATCGACCAGAATCTTTCGTGGCAGCCACACATCGAGGAGATGAGAAGTAAACTCTTTGGCCGCTTTCGCGTATTAAAGAAACTAAAGAATTTTCTTTCCGAGGAAAGCAGTCAAAATCTGCCAATCTGTTCTCCTTCTTTTACTTCATTATTCAAATACTGCCTTTCTCGACATCACGGAAGACCTAGCCACCTGGGTTGACTGCAAAATGTTTGCCTCCGCTTTTTTTTAATCTAAGAAAGTATGACCATATTACGGTGTACATAACGAGACTTCACTGGCTGACGACTCGAGAAAGGAGATATACGAGAGTCCTCGGTTTACTCTACAGAATCTTCGAGGGGGCTGACCTATCTCATAAGCAGGTTAAATGCTCTTTCAGCTCACGGGTGCCCTCTGAGATCGGAAGACAATCTACTGCTCTCGATCCCTGGCCACAGTAGTGATTTTTACTCACACTTATTCTCCGTATACGGAGCCTGTCTCTTGAATGCTTTGCCCGCACATAAATTTTTCTCTTCTCCTTCCCTCCCCTCCTAATCCAGCGTCGTGATAGTGTTATGGTTTTTTTTTTTTTAAATAAATGTTTCATG
>JAOPUG010000384.1:4940615-4950803 GCA_027564375.1 Micropterix facetella | reverse complement strand
TATACTTTATGACTATTGTTAAAATGCCTTATTATTTTGAGCTTTTTGGTCCTGCTGTTTTGGGTGAAAAATGGGTTCAACAAATACTCCGAAATTAAAATTTCGTGTATAGATCCCAGATTATTTATTTCTCAAATTTTCAATCCTTTTTCAAAAATCTGAAATAGCTATGTATGCACTTCAAAAATGTACCCTCAGTTATAATTTTTTTTCAGTTGGCAATCATCATTAGTTAGTTCAATACGATGGTTCAAATGCGGTCTAGGAAAGAGCGCTTTTTATTGTAAAAAACATGACGTTCGCCTCTCGGAACCGCCAACTACTTCATTTTGTCTAAATAGGGGACACCCGCATTCTGCTCCCACATATTGTGCGAAAATGGCGCAGCTTTTAATTGCAGAGGCATAAATTTCCTCGACAATACTGCAGAGCGAATATCACTCGACCACTGCGTTTGTTCTACACGTACTTGGACTGTCTGTAAAGTAGAGTAAAGAATCGACGACCTACAAGTTGACGTAAACGGAGTTAGTTTCTTTGAAACGGTATATGTAGTAGAATCGGAATGGTCTCGCACCAATCGGAATGGAAGAGATAAGAAAATATTTCTCAATGTCAACGAGTCGTATTTCCGTTTCCTGTTTTCATCTCGTCAATCGTGCCCGTCTTTTTTCCACCCTTATCCCCGTCCGCAGCGGCTGCGCCCGTTGTCTATGTATTTGTCGGAGGTCTACACACCCGGGTGTGCCGTCATCGGCATCGTCGCAATTCTTTCCTTTTATTATTGCTCCGCCATGGCATAGCAGCCCTGGGGATATTGAAAAGCGATAAATGAGAAGAGCGACTCGCTGAGAAATGCAATAAATGAGAAATGTCAAATCGATGAGTGTCGCATGAAATACGGGTTGGTTGCGTAAAGCTACGGTTTGTTACTCGCGGAATAGTTTGCTTGTTTGCTTGTAAACCTTCCTTGCAGAAAAAAAAAATAAATAAAATATTACATCTTATTTCAAAAACTACCCTTTTTGTCTGCGCACTTTAATAATAATGTAATCATACATATTGTTACACACCCCTGGGAAAAAACATTAATATTCGGGAAACAAAACAATACTCTCACTGCCATCTGAAGTCTGACAGTTTGACAGCTAGCGCTTAGGTTGGCGGACACGCGCAAATTGCAGCGGAACGATTTTAATTGCGGCCAAAAGCAAGCGGTGGCCCGCCAGTTTGCTCCACTGAGCTCGAGAATCCGGCATTTAATTAGCATCACCTCCCTCGATCATACTCTTTTATTTAATAAAAAAAAAACGTTTCCAATTTAAAATCTTAAAGTTTGTTTCTACTCTTTATTGTGAAATTTCACAATGGGCGGGTTTATTATCATACGACAATCTCTTACAACCAATCCTACTATGAATTGCTTTATATGTATGTGTGCAGATAACATGTGTGTAAGTGTGTGTCTTGTTATGTGCATTCGATCGACAAAATTGAAATGCAAGCAATTCCGTTAATTTTATCCCAACGGAAAATGGTGACGCAGCCGGGAATCGAACCCGGAACCGTATGATGTAAGATCAGGCGACCTAACCACTGTGCCACCGGGCCGTGTATAATGTAATTATACATAGTATTATTATATGATATTTCATATTATATTTATTATGCAAAGGTACATTTATTAAGTAAATAGTTAATTTAGATGTCTCATGGAAAATAAAAAAAAAACAATCTTAAAGCCATTCGGGAAATTTTAGTTTAACAGTATATTATGAACCATCGCTCAGACTAAACTGTAGGACCAAGATGCTCAAAAAAATATTAAGGTATTTTAACTATCAGTATAAAGTATATGACTATCCCAGATTTTAAAAAATAATAGTTTTCCTTGATATTTTTTTAAAATAAAAAGTGCAAGTTTCATCCTGTTTCACTAGTAAATGTCACTTATTAATGCATGTTTTTTTAGTTTGGTATTTTTTAACATACATTGTAGACAATAAACTTGCAGTACCATCGATATTTTTTCCAATAAAATATTAGTGTATTTTTTTAATAATATTTCTATGTTCTATTAATTTCTCATACAAATACGCCTTGCCGTTTTCGTTCTAGGCATTTGTATGAGATGTTTTATTAGATTTGTTTGAGATTTTAAATTTACATTGTCGCTTTTACACATCTATGTAGCCAAGAAAACAACGACTAACTGTAATAAATATAATTTATTTTATTCACAATAACATTGGTGGTTTCGCTTCGACAGAAAAAGAGTATGAGAGAGAAATGACTAGAATATCCTAAGTGCCTCCTTGGCGCTGCCGACGGCCGCGATGAGATTGCGTGAGAACTTGAGGGCAATGTCGTCCCTGACCCTTCTGCGCAGGTAGACCGCGCACTCCGGCACTAAGTGGGGCTGACATCTCTCCTGCAATTAGAAAGAAAAAATCTTTAATATGCTCCGCAGATGAGGCAGATGAGATGAGCTCAGTCAGTGTTTGGGTCGGTCGCTGCTATGCGGGTAGACAGAAAAACGAACGAAATACAACAATGCTGCATGAGATCGAAAGGGTTGATAAATACAAAATAATATAGAATCAACATATGCATCAGTTATATATGAATGATAAAATCAGATTTTTTAGGTTTCAGCAATTTTAATGCCGTTTGATTGTTTTTAACTAAATATATGTGTGGTCAAGAAACAGTATCAGTCAGTCTAATCAATGACTCTAGAGATGCTACGTTTATTAATTTACTGATTCCGATTCCTATGATTTCGAAAAATAATCGCCGATTACGATTCTGCTTACTGTCTCAGTTCTGATATAATTAATTCATTCTGCGTAAAACGCAATATACGCTTCTTGCACATTCGACAGCTTCTGTGTCGCATTATTCATACAATCACTAGGCTGAAGTCAACTTCATGAAGTTTCAATCCTCTGTGGTTTGATAGTCTGAGTAACGCGACCTTTCATCGGCAATTTAATCAGGGACAAACTATTTTAATTTTTTGTTGTTTCTTGATTTTAAACATAATGGTATAGTTAGTGTGCTCATGCGTTAGATGTAATATTGGTCGTGCAGGAGAAACTGTACTGACACACGTTTTGTAGCTGAGTGCATAACTAACTAGGGCCGAAAGCTTGTATCTAGGGATATTTCTTGTAACTCGCTGGCTACTTCGCGAGCCTTTTGGCTATATAACTGTAAATTAAAGAGAAAATTGACAATTTAAATGCAATAAAACAGAAAATAAAAATACAATAAAAATGCTTTAAACCAGTGATTCCCAAAGTGGTCTATATAGACCCCCAGGGGTCGATTTTGACTTGCAGGGGGTCTATGTCTTGCAGGAAAAAATTGACTAGCAGTTAAAAAATGGTTGTGCACAAGATATAAATGGTGTGGACCACGTGACGGGACCACATTTAGGCAAGTCATTATCAACATTTAGCCATTCCGTAAATGCCTTATTAGACCTAAAACAGATTATGTGTACAGCATAGTAATTCAAACTTATATAAATCACAATAAGCAAATGCGCGCATCACTAGTGTAGTGGAAAAAAATCAACAATCAACTCAAATTACATCACTAGTTGATTGAGGAGGCCAACGCACATGACTAAAGGCGAGATAAGTGAATAAGCTGCGCCGCTTCAACGGGTGCCTGTGCAAGCGAGTAGGATAGATGGATTACGCGTATGAGCAAGCAGGATTGTGCTACTTGTGCAGCTATGTGTGGTTTCCTCGGATGCTCCGTACTTCAAGGTTGTGGTCGGTCAGAAATTAACATGCGCCGTGCAAAATATTAATATATTTAAATAAAGATATGAATCAATATTGCACATAATCAATTGTACACTAGCAAAGTGCTGAGCAGTGCTGCCAGCTGTCAAAAATACATTTGAAGTAAAAAAAAATAAAATTCATTATAAGGCAGGCAGGGGTTTCCGGAAAACAAAAAATATCAGCCAGTGTTCTACGAGGCAAAAAAGTTTGGGTACCTCCACTTTAAACAATATATACATCCTAGTTTAGTTTTGTTACATTTTTAAATATGGATTGTTCTAGTTTCGTATTATAATATAGCAATAAAGCGAAACTAAGGTAAATACAGCAAGTGATATATTGTTTGCACATATATGTATAATATTAATAATTTTTAATCTTATACAATACATTACCTTCAAGCTCAAGAAAGTGTCATTTATATGTAATTATACCTTTAGAAGTAGCTTATGACAGGCCAATACTTATCAATTAGAAGAAAATCGAAGCCAACAGCCCATGGGAAAAAGAGACTACTTTAGTAATTTAGTTGAAAATTGGCCAAAATAATATAAAACGCGTATAATAAAGTAAATTTAATATTTCGTCCTTTGAAATTGATTGGTTAAAAATGAGAATAAGATAAGCTACATACTTTAAAACGCCATATAACAGGTATATTTATTCAAAATATATAAATTCATATTGAAAATTAGCCAAATTAATCTAACCGATATAATATTCATAATCTTATGTAATAAAATTCAGATTTTATTCACTCCTGTTTTTTCTTTGTAAAGTTGACTTATTCTCATTCTGGTTCATATGTAATTTTATCCTTTAGTAAAGTAATTTCCTAATTTAGCCCTGTCAATTTCCAGATTTTTGAACAAAAGGGCCGATGAAAAGGACACGGTTAATACTGTTTATAATATTGATTGATACACTACTAACTAAAACATATCCATAAAAATATTTTTGTAAATTTACACTCATGCGGGGTTTGATTATTGTATTCATCCATTGTTTTCATCAATGCAAATTTGAATCATTTAAATGGATCATGTCACGTGGAATTACGTATTATGTATCCATTATGGTGAACAAAATTAAAATATACGATTAAAAAGCTGGGTTTGCCAATGATTAATTGAGCGTCCACCCACTCTAGTAAACTTACTTTATAGTGGTTGAGCTGTGCTTCAGACAACGGAACAATCTTCCTCCATCGCGTTCCAACGTCCAGCATCGATAGAGGATAATGATTGAACACTGTAAGTGCATATGCCGTCGAGACAAAGCTCTTGCCATAATCAGCCATTGGACTAATAAGGGCGCTCCTAACTAAATGACGTAACATAACCGGTTTTTTCCGCTTTGCCGTATTCTCAATTTCATTTATACTAGTGTCATTATCTATTGGATATTCCGTTTCATCATCCATACAAGTGCCTTCGTTGATTGCGTCGAAGAAGAAGGCATTCCTCACTGTGAGTGCAGCGAAACGCTTTGTATCCCAATTATCTCCCAACACATTATCGACGACAGCACTCCAAGTCATCACTTTTCTAGGAACTATGACTTCATCTACATCCACAGGAACTATATACCGAGAAGAATGAAGATTTCTATATAAACAATCGTTGTAAGAGATTAAGTGGTCTCGGCGTCTTTGCCACAAACTTCTATTCCCAGACTCTATCGGCGCAGTCAATAATTCAACCAAACCAGAGCGACGGTAGTATGTCAAAATTTTATCAATATCGTCTCGTAATGTATCAACGTAAATGTCAATTTTGTCTGCGCCCACGATTCTATTAAACTCGATCCACTCGATTATCTTCTCGGATATATTGTTATCAGCGCCGAAGCTCATATCCTTCACGCAGAGCGTAAAGTTGGAAGTGTGTGTTTTCATCGCGTGGCTGACGTCAATTTTAAGGATATTTGAAGGGTCGTCGCACGGATTCAGCACCACCGACACGAAGAACGTCTCGTTCATGGTAGAAGAGAGAGGACATGAAAACAGCAGCGGAGTTTCGACGTCTGGTGACAACTTGTCCCATTCGTCCCACCAAATTTCTGATGACGTGACTTCGACTGATTCTATGGTGGATCCGGCTTCGGTTGATGTTCGGGTCTGACAGTAGAGAGGTGACTTGAGAGAAAGTTTTCTGCCTGTAACAAAAAAACATTTTTTTTAAATCGATAGATGAGAGACGACCTCGATGATGAAAGTGGTTAGAATGATGTTATTAAATTGAGCTGAGTTCTCGTCGGCAACCTTAGTTGCGAGCATATCTGCTGCAAAGCTAAAATAACATTAGTATGTAAATATTGCAATTTGCGTATTGTTCGGTCTATTTTAAATAAGATTTCGCCAAAAAGTCTGGCCGTTGAAAGTTCACGCGTAAAATTCCTTTTTCTCTCATTTATAATATCAAACAACTGCGATAGTCTTCTATTCCACGTTTTGAAATGTTTGAAACTATACCCCCATTTCGGCGCCGGGATCATAATATATAGGTAGTTACCCTGATCACTTTGGCGCCCAATACGCGCGGCGTCACGCTCAGAGTTAAACGCAAGGTAACCTGACAAGTTAAAATGTCGATTACATCCAATAACATAAGTTTTTCTTGCATTTATTTGTACATACGTTCTGAAAATTACGCATCAAATGCATTGAAATGTCTGCATTGAAATTTCTTTGTGTGAATAATTATTGTAATGACGCAAATCTGTGGTTAGGTTTTATTTTATAAACTTAGTGAATTAAATTTAAGTACCGTGAATACAATTAATTGAATTCCAGTAAAGTAATTGGTTTTCCAATAAATATAATTTATTTATTTATTTCTTAAGAAAACATACAGCGTTCATTTAAACAGTTTTTCATATTACATGATTGTGATAAAATTTGTAAGGCCGTTTACTTGTTTCCTAAATTTTACAATAATTTATTAGCACATACTTATAATATTAATAGTCAATAGTGCACTAGTGACAATTTCTACAATGGTCAAGGAGATAGACACCCAACGTAAGCGACGACTAGAGAAGGAGGAGCAAAAACGATAAGAGAAGCTTAAACGGGAATCGGAAGTAGAATCGGAAGTGCATTAAGTCGTGTCATATCATTGGATGGATTAATAATAGAGGAGCTCGATCACTCAAAACTCAGTGGCAAGACACGGTGCAATGAAGGAGCTGGACAGAATGCGACAACTAGGACCTCGAGCATCACCAATGACCCATATATTTAAAAATGTTAACTAAGAAGGATTTGGCATTAATTTATTTTAATATTGAAATAAAATCCTTAAATATAAATTTTGCTTGTTTCTTTACTTTATTTTTCAGGAAAATAACAATTAAACAGATTGACATATCGTTGTTAGGTAGGTATAACAATTTTCTATTTCAGATATGATCAGGTGAAGAGAAACTGTTATAAACCTGAAATTTTCCACATGTCTGTCCTAATCTCATCAAGATGTTTCAAATTGATTGCGATATTTCATACTCACAAGATTAAAAAGCAAAAAATACATATGTATATTTTTAATTTACCACGAAAATGGACGAAAAATTATTAAATAATCTCTCGTAACCCCATACAGACAACGAAAAACGTGGGGCGCATGCAATAGACGATTATTTAATGCATGGATAGTTCACAGTTCATACCTAATTCACTAACCATTAGGTCCCACGTTTTCATCAATCGCAATGCATCACAAATTTATGAAAGCTCTTCAAATTCGAAAAAGCGATAAGTTTCCGCATCAGAATGTGTTGATTGATTCCGCCACCTGCCACTGCAACTACTTCAAGCACCTGCCACTGCACTAAAACTAAAAACTAAGTTTGCAAAAAAAAAAAACTGGTGTCAAAATATAGAGTTGATAATAAAACATAGTACTACATTCATATATCTGATTAGCTTAATGAAAATTTAAAAGCTTTTATTTTTCAGATTGTCTTAGACATATGATTTCGCCATTATCCCAGTGTTGCTCTGAGGTAACGATATCTATGCACGGTTTTCACCTATCATTCTTACTGTAGCTGCTCACTATACTCAATCTCGGTATTATTTTTACAGCGCGCATTTAGCGGTCTCGTCGACGTTTAAATTGCGCTTTCTTTCGTTTGCCTGACTCCCGCCTGCTTCGTAGGAGCTGTTTAAAGTGGATTTGATTACAAAGCGCTTACGGGTCATTTCTCCCCCGTTCTCCCGGCGAGAATTTTTAATCATGCTAACCGGTCTGTAAATTGACATCGGCGAAAACTCGACGCCTCTCGGAACACAGAAAGAGCTGGTTGATAGTGCCGTATAATGGAATTCTGACGAAAGTAATCAATCAGTCGGGTACTTACAATCTAATAAGCCTCTGATTCGAGAATAATTTCGGTAATTTTACCACACGAGGAGCGTGCCGCTGAATATCTCATTAGATGGAGTATGCATATTGTATCGCACTTAAACCGATGTATACAAAATCAGAAATTTGCGGATCTTATTATAATGTCATTAGCGCAGTATCGCGTGTATCTTCCTTCGTTGCAGGAAGACATTAGTGCATTCAAGTCGATCGTTACCTAACTGATCAGTTGTATATCTAAGATGGACGTAAACAATAGCAACACCAATAGCATACACAAGAAATAAGGAAGATACTAGGTAATTTTCTTCGCTTTTTTTAGGTACATTCTCCCATTCGAAGGCTGGCTATCATCACAGCTATCTCAACTACAGATGCTACTGCACGGAAGAAATAATTCATGTTTCTTCCAAACCACTGTGTAAACTTCTCCAGTCAAGAAATTCGGCATTTTCGTGGTCCTCTCCGTCCTGGTATTTTTTCCCTGGAGTTAGAGGTCTCCAGCCAAGAAATTCGGCATTTTCGTTATCCCCTCCGTCCTGGTATTTTTTTCCCTGGAGTTAGAGGAGCCGGAGGAAATGCAATAAGTGGTAGATACTAACTCTCATCTTCCAGTTTCCGGCATTTAATCGTCATGAGCAGCTCCAATTCTTTCCCAATTCATTGGAGTAGGTACCGATTTGTTGCAAACTTTATCAGTCAACGAAATCTTAAAGGCATAAATCAGTAATCTCATTCTTAAAGGCATTTAAGGTCTTTGCTGGTGAGGGTTTTTTTACGTACCTATTTGATAATGTGCTGTTTTTTCTCGCGGTCAATATTCAGACGAACACCTATACTCGTATTTGCCAAGCCTAACGTTGTTTAATTTTATTATCTGCTAGAGCCGTCGTTTCAACATGGCTACGAACGCTAGCTAAGCGGTGCTTCTGGATTCTATTTTAATATATATTTTATTTATATGTTTCCGCCCTTTTTTTTGTTATTAATCTGACAATATTGCAATCACAACTATCACGTTAGTTACTTTTTAAAAATAAAATAGTAGTATTTGATTTAATCCAACAGTAGAAATATTGTATTTGTATTGTGTCGTACAAGTATGCTACTTGCGTAGCATGTTGCATTGTATTTTATTGATTGTTCTATTACATATTTCAACATAATATACATGTTACAACATATTATGAGGAATTACTTACGAATTTTGCGAATTACATAGAATTAATGCCTATAACGAAATATTACTAAAATCGACGTATTCCTACGTTTTTAGCATTCTGGAATTAATAAATCAGGAATTATAATTGAAAACCAGATATGTCCACCCTTGGAAAACATTACTTTTTTATCGATTCGGGGGTAATGGGAATAGATTGATGCATTTATTTTCATAAAAAAGTGTCTAAATCCAATCTAAAAGTCGTGTTATCAAACAAAATCAGACTGGTCGATTCCCAAAATAGTGTATTATTTCCAGTCCATACGTTTCCATTTAATAGTTGTATTCGTCCCTGGAGATGTAGGCGGGATTTTAAAATTAAAAATCAAAACCGGACAATTGCAAATTGTTGGTGATTAGCTTTCTCTTTCTCATTCAATTCGTTTTGGAAGTAGGTAAGTTTTTGCATAATAGCAACATAACGTAGTTTGACGTTTCTTTTGCGATGTCATGCGTGTTTTCATCTATCGCGCCGCATAGTAAGTTTTGCTCGTTATTCGCTGTGTTTTGCGTTTCGCTAGTAATTCGCATACAGTCCGACTTTATGGCTGCAGATTATTCGGGTATCTGACGACTTAATGGAATGACAGAGCTTTGACGCCATCAACAGCGCTACCAAAAAGAGTGAAAAACGTTCAACGGTCCAAAATAATAGATTAGTAATGTAAAGGGTCTTTTTTTAGAGGTTTGGTTTTTATATTGACAACATTTTTTCCAGCGAAAGCCAATTTGACAGTTGACAGCTGACTAATGCTCAGTTTGGTTTGCCATTTTAACATGACTAGACTTATGCCAGAAC
>JAOPUG010000384.1:4533754-4544222 GCA_027564375.1 Micropterix facetella | reverse complement strand
GTGCGTGACTGTACCGATGCGCAGTAGACCCCCACTACTTTTGCTCAGACTTTTAAATCCGTGCCGGGGCCTATACATACGGATCATCAGTAGATAGCAGAACCAGAAAGCATTGACTTTTTTACTATATTATTATTGTAGAACTTAATTTTTTTTACTCCTTCTTCGGTAATGTTCTAACGAGAGATTTTTTTTTATTGCCGTGCTTCTCTTATTCTTGTCTATATAATCTTTCGATTTTATTCTACATTACATCGGCATGGCACGATATATGGAAATGAAATGCAAAGTAAAGTTCTTCGCCCGTCACATTGCCACTGTCTGCATGATATTGTGACTCGGGGTAGTGTCCTGCTTGAAGTCAAGGCGACGACTGAGCTCTTGCTTGACAAACGCTACCGCACACCTTCAAACATGTTTATCAAACACGCTGCCAATTCAGATTTCTATCAAACACGTCAAGCACAGACTTCGTTTGACAAACACGTCAAACAAAGTCGCATACGATGAAGTCTGTTTGACAAGCGTGTTTGACCAACACATTTGTCAAACAAATTTGATCGTTTACAAGGAGCTTTTGACTCGTGTCAAAAAACCGCTTTCGAAGCGAGCGCCGCTCAGCGCCGCTCGCGAGCGAGTGCACGAGGCGAGACTAGACGAGCTTACGTTTGCACATTCGGCATCTCGCGATTTCGCGCTAGCTCGTCTAGCCTCGCGCAAGTAATAAAGTATGTAAATGCGGCATTATATACCTACCTACTAGCAGATAAAATAGCAATGAAGATCTTCAAACAAAAATAGTATCGCCCAAATCGTTTAGCAGAGTTGGAATCGTTCAGTGACAATAGCCCGGGTATATAATAAATCCGCATCAATTGTTTTTTTTTCTGGTAGCCACAAAAAAATCTTTATAAATTGATGTACATTTATTCTATATCCTAACCCTGACATAGAACAAGTAGTTAAAATTATTCCGTACCTACGAGAGCACTGGGCTCTTTATAGTTGATTAATATCATGAAGCGGCAACGCCTACTCCACCATTTGATTATTCAATCAGTGGTCTTTGTCAAAGACATGCCATAGACAAAAAAAATCACGCCCTATTATCGATTTTTCACGAACCGTATGCGGCAACACAGCGCCTCGCTGTCAAATATTTTTCGTTTTCGCTCTGTCGATTTGTGATTTTGTGATATTCATTTTGAAACATTCTTGATTCGTGGACGTGTTTTATTAGTTGCAGTTGTCGTTCTCGAATATGGCGCAATTAATTGACGAAAGGTAATAACGTCGTTCTCTATCGGTACGAATTTGTTTTTTCTACTCGACCGCGCTCAGAATTGTGGGAGAGCGCTGGTTTCTGGAGGATATTTTGTTTAATTTTACGCGTCTGTGGGTTGAATAATGGGAACTATTACTGCATTTTCGATAAGGCTTTTATAACCCGCACACAAAGAAATGAATCTGGTTTCGTTGGCTGTTCTCTTTTCATTTGCAATAAGTACTTACCATGTCCTAGCTACCTTTTCCTCACAATTTAAATAAACCATAACTCGTAACTATGTAATGAGTGAATGATTCTATGTAGTATCAAACCACAGTGTAAATAGAACTACCAGTGTGACACCGCCTTTGATCTATTGAAAATGCCGCTGTCGAGTCAGGGTTGTTACTTTCCTGCGGGCGGTAGGTAATATTTCTAATTGTATCTAACTAAAAAAGTTGATAGCGTAAACAAAGTATGAAAGGATTCCTCCTCTCGCTCCTCGCCTCCAACATCAGGATTGCCCATCACTTGTCTTACAGAATGACTTCATACATAATAAAGTCTTACAGAATAGTGAGTCAGTCACTTGCCTCACAGAATAACCCCCGTTGTTTTCCTGATCTAAAAATACATGTTAGAAAAAAAAGAATTTTTAAGTTGAAATCGTTGTTGAAAGTGATGAAAATGATTCTATACCTGAACGAAATGCAGAATTGAACCAGTCAGTGAGATACCATGAAGAGTTAGCACAGGATTCTCAATTCGGGAATTCCAAATAATAATATGTGCCGATAATCGAGACAGCATCACCGACTCGCTCTCATAGAATACTTGGAGATGCATTCTACACATTGCGGCAATTGCAACTCAATTAATACTAATAACGATAGGTCAAGAGTAACTCAACATTATGCAAAACCGAATAGAACCTTTTTAAGAATTATAATATTTCTACGAATGTTTCGGGAGGTAATAAAATTTCGTCATCCTAAAATACTTGCACATTGAATGTGCCACTTGGTTTTCGTTTTGAAACCAAAGACATGAATTCCTTTTCAGATGATGAAACTTTACTCATATTGTCAAAGCGCAACATATTAGAAAAAATTGACCGGAAATCTCAAGTGTCAAGAGTGTGACTTTCAATTCACAGATTTAAAAGAGTTAAATGTGTATTTAGTCTAAGAACATGATCTGTTTATATTTTCTGGCAGCAAATACCTAAGACGTTGTAAACTCATATGATTTAACATAAGATACAGGAAATTATCCACACATAATGCCCGCTACTACAAACAAGGACAAAGGCTAAAGGCATCCTTGTTCACATTGCTTAGTGGCTACGGTCATTATTTACCATACCAGGATTCAGTTGATCAAGAGTGCTGAAAATATTTGGCAACTGTAGGTCTGGCTGAGCTACAAGATAAGAAATCTGCTCACATATTGCAAAAATAAGAAAACACTTACCCATGGCTATCTGTCTGAGCTAGGGCAGTGTTGTGCATTCCTGCTACCAGTACGCCCAGCGATAGAGTTTTCTCGGTGGATGGCATAGTAGTTTCAGCTAAAAAACAAGATTGAATCCTGTTTGTATGAATGAACAAATGAGGAGGCTTTTTCAAATCTGAATGTCTCTATTTCTTTTAAAAAATGAGCTAAATATGTCATTGCATTGTTTATGGTAGCACACATCAAATGCAATCAAGACGTTCTTACAAAAAACGGACTTAAGAGGCATTAAATCGCCCTCGAAAAATTGTAAACTTTACAAAAATAGACATATCCACGCACCGTTTTTTACCATATTGGACATCTCCAGTTGAATTGATCAGAGATGTAAATTTGAATACAAACATGGCTGCCAGGCTTTTACATAGAAGAGTGCATTGCATTTTCAAATAAGTCAAGTAAAAAAAATGCATGAAATAGTCAAAAATGACACAATATTAATAAGGAGTAAATTGCATACAATGATAATAATAATTTCAAAGCAATTGAAAGAAAAGACAAATCGATCAGTATGATTAAACCCACGCCCCATTGAAGTAGGCGTAAAAGTGAAAGATTTTGAAATCGCTGTCGTTGAAAAACTCTTTGTCAAACATTTTGTAAATCATTGGAAAGATTGAGGTTCTTTGCAGGATATCGCGGATAAAAAATGTGTTGTTCCTGCCTCCGAAAATGATGAAGGTGAATGTTTGATGGTGGGGATTGAATAGGTAGAAATATTTACTCAAAATATTTCCGCAGATTAGTAATAAAAGTAGGGCTAAATAAATAAGTATTCTGATCCTTTAATAAGTTGAGCATTTTTAATATTGTATATCGTCTGGACGAGTGCTCTAAAACCATTTTCTAACATTAACATCATGATTATATGTACCTATAAACATTTTAAGATGGTTTTCAGCATGAAAGACGGAAAGGAATTATCGTAGTAAATTCTTCACTCTCCTGAAAAAAATACCCATTTGAAGACGTCTGGGTTTACAACATAGGTAAAATTTTAACGTCGCACAAACATGTCTCCGGTAGTGGAAGAAAGACCACTCCCAAACATGTCTATACAATGATTAAAACTGCACCGCATACGCTACGCTGAGCGGCACTGTCGTCACAGTATACAGAGAGAACAATTCTGATTGTTACCTGCTACAGGCGAGCTCAACCACCCTGGAGTGTTTCAACGATCTGTTCGTTATATCATCCCAGAGTGAAACACAGAGACTTGGGACGAAAATAAATCTACATACTAAGCTCCACCTCAGCCCGCGAGAGGCCAACTCCTTAACACGAGGCACTGGGAATTTTCAAACCCAGGGTATCTTTGTGCTCTCGCTCCCAAATTTAGACGGATTTCTCCATCCACCAGTTTGGTTCCAGGCTCAAAGTCGCTTGCGCAACTGTCACTCGGAAATATCGCAGACCCGTGGTGTCCTTTATTCAGCAATGCTCATCAGAGATCGGGTGGTCATCGGGTCGTTTCTAAGGGTAGACGACGACAGGTCGACACCTACCCCTGCGCCTTAGAGAACATATGTTCCCAAACCCCTCCGGGTCTCAGTCACTGACAACACGACCGATTTTCCCGTCCCGTTTTTAAACTGTCCAGTTCCGCCCGAGTTTCCATCCTCAGATCCACCTCACAGCGGGTTCAACAGGTTGGTCCCTCATTCGAGGAGGCTCCTGGATAGAGACTGCCCTGCGAGTTGAGCCAACCAAGTTGACATGGTGGTCATTATAGCCCAAGCTAAACGGAACCGCTAGGAACCCAAATATACAGAGAGAACAGTAAGCGCACTTTCGGGTGGCAAGGCGTAGTGGGGTTAGGGTGCGAGGGAAGTGAGCAGAGGGGTATGTAATGACAATTTCATGTGTTTGCCGTTACGCTACTCGGGGTTGTGGATAATGAACGTTTCTGCGCTGTGTTGTTTACTTTACTCTAGGGGTGTGGTGGCCGTTTGACGAACACTTGAGACTTATCTTTCTGCATATTTCGTTCAAAGATACGGATGCCGTCTGAGGCACAATGATCTAGTTATCGTATTATGATTTGTGGTAGCCCTTACGATTCGAGACATCGCTCACTTCATTTTCAATTTTGTTCTAAGTTAAGCTACTGTCTGTATACTGTGGCGTTGTGATCCCCAGACCATAAAAATGCTGCAGCATTTTTACAGAATGTGGCAACACAAATCCCCACTGTCAAATATTTTACTTTTTAGGGTTAGTCCTTAATCAAGGATGCGGTGAGTCAGGTTACACCATTCCACCATCTAGTAAATGACTGCTGACAATTAACTAACTTTAAATTTCTATCCGCTTAGAATCACCGATGAAATCGAAGCACTGGAGGCGATACTCCTCGACGATGTGGTGATCCATCGCTCTGACGGAATTCCCAATAGCATCGAGACGGTGGTTCATCCTTCGACTGGAGATGACATCAACCAGCAGTACGTGTGCGTAACTCTAGAGGTGAAACTCACCCCCAAGTACCCAGATGAAAGCCCCACAGTGAAACTGCGTAACCCTCGGGGATTGGACGATGCTCTTATTGATCACTTGAAGATGCAGGTCAAGGATAAGATATCGGAGTGTTTAGGTCAGCCGGTTGTGTTTGAATTAATAGAGGTAAGTAACATATTCAATTTATGCTATCATAAATGTGTGTTATAAGACAAATGAAAATGTATGGATATCAACCTCCGAAAGAACTACGTCAACCATCGAATTTATATAAATTCGGAGAGCCAGATAGCTGTTTTAGCACTAGTTTCGAATACTATAAGCAGGGTGCAAAATTGTGTGGCACAATTGAACTCCCTGGGCGAAAAAAACAGGATAGTTTTAAGATGGGTTCCCGATCATGCAGGGATCGAAGGCAACGAAAAAGCCTCAAAAACCTACGCTTAGAATAATCCTTCAACCACTGGAACAACACGCCAGGCTTGAACCATTCTAAAGCGCTAATTAAAACTTATGGCTAATATACGAAACACTGTTGCATAAAATAAACACCCACCTGCTTGTAAACACTCAATAAAATTTGAAAAATAAAATAAAAGAGAAACGAATTTCACTGTGTGAAGTTTGCATCACCCAACTTTTCGGCAATGTCACAAACGCCATTATCCAGGATAGGTTGAAGTGCTGTCGGTTGTCCGCTGTTGTTCTGTATGTAAGTGACATACTGCTGCTGTTACCGTAGATTATAGCGATGGAGGGGGTATACGAATTTCGTATCTTCGGCGATAGGCATTGAGAACATTTTAAGAATAGGGTTCTGCATAGTTTAAATCATTCGTATCTATTTTGAAGTTCAGGGTTCCTGGATCATGCGATGGAAATTGAATTGTTCTTTGATAGCACAATGGAAATTTGAAACTGCCTCAGTGGTTCGTTCCGCTATCCGCTATCCAAGATGTGTTCACAGATCGCCTAGTTTACTCGCTGAACGTTTTTACAGCCTTGATGTATTCCATGAGTTGAGTCGCTACTAGTCATTTTTGTCCACTGTAAGCCAACCCGCAGTTGGACTCATTGCTACATGATCGAGATCGAACATGACAATGATGTAGTGATTGCATTTTTAATTTGTCGGTTTCTATTGTGTAACAGTCTGTTTGTGAGCTCATTGACATGACATTTTGCTTGTTTCGTCACCTGCTTCCTTTCCTGCCTCGATTGCTTTTAAACCTTGCACTAACCGACTCCAGCGTCAGCGCATTGCACGGCGCGCTAATTTCATGATTTTTGCGCTAATTCCTATTGTGTATGTAGTGGTGTGGAGTGTGGTGTGCTCAGTATGTAGCTCCAATACAAAGCTAATACGCTATCAAAATTAATTAAAATTACGTACTTTTAAAAGTTACTAATTTATAAAAAAAATAAATAGTGATGTGTCTAATTAACTGTGCGCTAAATCTGTGAACACAATTAGTTAACATGTTTGCTGCTGATCAAATTTCGCAATCTTCACCTCAGATGCTAAATATTAAATATGTAATATAAAGTGTTTGTTTATGCTTATATATCCATTATTCGCTACCATGATGTATTTTTAATATATGTTGGATTATTAAAATGAAATACAGGGGGTGTCTCAAAAAAAAGTTTATATTTGATGTACCAGTTTTATACCATTTTTTATCACTTCCAATATTGCCCTTGTAATACAGTATGAACGGTGGCCAATAGATAAGTACATAGGTGGATATAAGCCAGAATGGCCCCAGATTTAGGACTAGGTTGGTAGCCATGTGATCACCTATACCTACTTCCATTTCATCATCATTATCAACCTTTCCCTAACCTATCAAATAAAAGAAAGATTGACTTCTTCGATAAGATCTTTATTAATTATTAAAATACACAGTTTAGGAATTTACTTCGTAGACATAATGTCATCTAAATGTAAACCATAACGCTCACTGCACTCATTTAAATGAACAGCAAAATTTGATGGTTCGGCATGTAGGCTCCATGATGGCAGCAATTTCTTAATGGATATTTTCTCTCAACTGCGCCATAGAAGTCGGATTATTGATGTACACTTTAGATTTGAGATATCCTCATAAGAAAAAATCCATAGGGCTCAAATCGGAACTGTGTGTGGGGCATTTTATATCACCTCTCCTGGAGATCAGTTGGTTATGGAAAATGCCATTAACTCGCAGCAGACGTATTGGACGTATGTCACATGCCTCCGTCCTGCTGTAACCATGTTCTTTAGTTATAAACCCGGAATGTTTTTCAGTTCAGGTACCAAGAAGTCATCTAACATCTTTGTAGTGTATGCACTATTAGCATACATACGCTATCTCGTGTGTTCCTGTATGGGTTAGCAAAATGTTAGTGGCACGAGAGCCGACGGCGAGCGTGCGACTTGAGCGTGTGTGGACATTGTCGAGCCAGTGAAGTATTAGGGCACAAGGGAGGCGATCAAACAACACCTACATTCTCCACATAATGTTCTGAATTTACTGTTATAGCCCGTCCCCTTTCGTCTTCAAAAAAGTATGGTCTGATTATTCCTCGCACCGACGTCGCTGCACTCTAGTAATGGCAACCTCATCGGAAAACAAGATGTTGTTAAATGTTGAAAAGCGCTCAGTTACTTGGTTAACAAATTGAAGCTTACAACTGGAATCCTGGGGCTTTTATTCTTGCACCAATTGGATTTTGTAGGGGTGCTGTTTTAGGCCTTTGTGCAAAATACGATGTAATGATGATCTATGCACATGTAGAGCGCTTGTGAAAGCAATTATTGAAAGATTCGGATTGTCACAAACAGATTGATTTACACTCTCCACGGATTCGTGCATTCTTGATAACCTTGGTCGCTCGGATTTCGGTTTATTCAGTGCTGAATCAGTCTTTTCATACTTTTCGACCCATTTTCGAATGAGGGGAAGACTTGGCGCATCATTGAAGTTATGCAAACCACGATTACTGCTAAATTTTCTCCATGCTAGTGTTGTCAGATCACTGTTTTTGTAAAACTCTCATACACAGAATGAGCGGTCCCCTTCTGAGAAACGCTCCATAGCAACTGAATTCCTAGAAGCCGGGCAATCGATTAACATTTGTTGCAGTGACGAAGTAAGCTAATTGATTATAAACTTTATATTGAGACACCTATTATAATAAATAAATATCGCTAATCGATGGTGTTAGCATTGCATTGAAAATATTGTACATCTTAATGACCATGCTGACCGCAGCCTATTGGCATTCCACCAATTAATCTTGCTTGGAGATGTTTATTACATTTTATTTTTTAAAATTTGGTCAAATTCTTATAACTAGCCAAAAATGCAATGTGAAGCATGGCATTCATCGAAACATTCGAAACACAGTATTGGCTTGTCAACGCAACTAAAATAAATTGCTAAAACTTTAAATAGTTACATTTATTCATAAAAACGGATCAATTGAAAGCACTGCACATATACGTCCATGAACAACGCTACTGCAAGAACAAAACGCTCACGGCAAATTATGATTTTATAATTAATAACATGTTTGATATCTCTCCAATTCTTAGGCATCACAAACTTTTATATCTGTGAAATAATTATGTGTATTTTTTAATTAATTTCAGTTGATTCGTGAGAATTTGACAGAGAGCAACTTGCCGACTGGGCAGTGTGTCATTTGCCTCTACGGTTTTAGTCCCGGTGATATATTTATAAAGACTCAGTGTTATCACTACTTCCATAGTCATTGTCTAGGAAGCCACCTAGTAGCCGCTGAAAAAAACTACAAAGAGGAACTGGATAATATGCCGCTATGGCAAAAGCAACAAGCTGAAGCTTACAAGGTACTATTTTAAATGTAATAATAATTATTATTCATGCATTTGACTCAAGTATTAGAGTTAGTTTTCGTTTGATCTCTGCCATGTCTCTGTGAGGTGATCTATTTCGTCGCATCATCATTTTACCAAGTCCTTGCTGTTACTTGCGACTTGATAATAATTTAGTGATGTGCTGAAGTATCCGGTTAAACCGGATATACGGCAGTATTTTCACTATTCACCATCTTCAGTATATGACTATTTTTAATATCACCTTTAATATACTTCTCGAACGCCTGACCTTCTTCGGCATGAAGTGGATTAGCTGTTTTATAATGGACTGTTATTACACCTTGTCGTTCTTTGCTTTTGCCGACTACTTGACTTATCCCTAGGAGCCCCAAACAGCTTGGAATTATTTTATGACTGGTTAGCATATATAAAGGTGAAGCCCTCCAAATATTTTTGCATCGACCTCACCCACATAGACACAAGATTTACCTTGTGTGACTAAACTCGTCTAAAAGGGCTCTTCCATTTCTCTTATTGATCTCAATATCCATTATAAACTCCTCAGCAGGAAATCACTTATAAGGGCATAGAACTATCTACCTATCGTGTGTTATAAGATTTTGATAGTCCGGAATATATAGATACCTTGTCAATTTCTGACCATCGAAAGGCTTGGAACTACGACAACTACTTAACTTCCCTTTTGTCATGACCCTTTCTCGTTTACGATTTCACTAAGACCCAACTGCTCCGCCTGGATCCACTGGTGACAGCTAGTTGAAATCCTAGCTGTCCTTCATCAAACCAGCCGATCCCTCCACTCTTATCAGATCCAAGCATACATTTGGGCTAACTCTAAAACTGCCCTCTCTGCTCTATGTCAACTCCAGAATAAGCAAAATCTCGATTCTGTCCAATTCTAAGTATCAGGCGGTAGCAAATGGAATGAATTACAAACACGCATAGACTTCTACAAAAAAAATCTTGCTGGATCCAGCCAAAATGGCACCGGACTGGGGTATGGTAGTATAACCAAGAGCGATGTGGACCTGAAAAAGTCACTACAAGGAGATTATGTCAATAATAGTATAGCTCATGCCATTGGCCTCGTCAGGACGACTGGACAACAGCTGGTGACTTGCATTCCCTCTCCAATTGAAGATAACATTGTATGACTGGACTTCAGAGATGCTAATATTTTATTCTTTCAGCATACATTCCCAGACCCCAGCAACCTTGCTTGCTGGAGCTATTCAGAGGATAGTTCCAAGGAAGACATCCATTTTATATAATAGCAGAAGATGTTTTCTAATTTAATAGTTTCATGCTCTAAGATTTAGATGGTTATATAATTATTATAAATAATCAAAAAAGGAAATATT
>JAOPUG010000384.1:4508223-4523926 GCA_027564375.1 Micropterix facetella | reverse complement strand
CAATATATTATTGTATTGATTGAATTGGCATTGTGATCTTTCCATTCCGTGCGCCCTCATTGTAGGGCCAGCGAAGTGTCAAGCCCTCATAAAGTAGTAGAGTATATTTATTATAAAATAATACAAATTCTGTAGCCTCTAGCGGATTCGATTCTAACTGCTCGACTGATATTACTGAATGCTTTGTATTTCACAGTAAACGCGCCGCCGCATTGCTTTTGTTTTTGCCTCGATATTCCATTTCTCGTCCCATGACATATCAATTAATTGTATTATTTTACTTATTATAATAAAAAAACAAATCGTAGGATGTACATGTACGAAATTGAACTGGGCTCTGCGCATTAGCCGTAATTATCGTTTGCCAAAAGATTTTTCTAGATCTGATGCAGTTTACTCCAGTTATCGTGCATACTAACATTTTTCGCGCGCGATTTCAAGGCTTGGCCACTATGGTGGCCGAAGTAATAGTCGATGTGAATGAATCTTTCGTTACTTGCAATAGCGTTAATCAAAACTTACAACCGTTAGGTTGCCCAAGAGGCTTTAGCACTAAATAGAAACAATTTTAGCATTCTGGTGAGGGCGTTCACGGGGCATTGTGGCCTGAAGATTGGATTATCAGGGGTGGACTATCGTTCCCCTCCCTTTGTATCCTCTGGACCTAGCCCCGTGTGACTTTTTTCTAGAGTTTGCGCATAAAAGAGGCGTCTGAGTGGGCCTCGGTGACTGCCTCGGTAGCGGATGACAGCGCTCCTCGCCGCGGCGGCCGAGGGATTTAGGCTCTGCGCATTGGCCATAACTATCGATTACCGAAAGATTTTTTTTATAACTGATGCAGTTTACTCGACTTGTCGTGTACGAGTTTGTGTGCGCGTTGCGCTATCAGGGGATCATAGATGAGGCGATCATATCGTGAGGCGCGCTCTGCATGACCCGCCAGCGACCATCAGCGTCTCGCTCACTCGCTGGCGGGCTGCGCTTATATGATCACCTCATCGAGTATGTTCCCCTGACAGCTCAGCGCGGGTGCAAAAACACAATTCCATTAATTTAATTTAATTTATTAGAATAAAAGTGTACCTTATGTTGTATAGACCTCAAAATAAACTGGGCTTTGCACATTGGCCATATCTATCAATTGCTAAAATATTTTTTTAAATCGAAAGTAGTTAACTCGAGTTATCGTGCATAGTAACAAAACTGAGGGATTTCAAGATTTGGCCACTTAGAATGCCGAAGTAGGTTGAAAATATCTTCTAATCTTCACTTCCTTCATTTTACGCGAGAATTTGAGAAAAATATGTTATTTTTGGGATATGTTATTTAAAAAATGCATAATACAAAACTTATAAAACCATTTTGTCTCGTTTTCATCGATATTCCTCTGCCTATATTACACATAAGATTATTATTCAATAAGTATTTTATTCATACGTAAGTTTAAACCTTTATCTAAGTATTAATATAACATTTTATACCTAGTTGAAACATTTACTTCTCCCCCACCCCCATACCCTCCCCCTGACGGGGGCAAGTCTTCCTACAATCCTGCGAGGTTTTGTTGCTATGTACGAACGAGTAAACTACGTCCGATCTCAAAAGATCTCCATCTAACTTTATCTATCTAACACGTGGCTAGTCATTTCTTCGCGTCGACATTAGGCGCTCATGCGAGATGACGAGGCGGGGATTCGCGTCACACTAGTCGCCCTTAACCATCTCGGGTGATTCTGATTGCAGCGCTGCCTCTCGCTCGCGCGCAGGCTCCTGGGGGCGTAGCGAATGATGTAATCATGTGTAAATGCATCGCCGCAGCGCGTATGTTCACATGATACTCTAGCGCTCGCACAGCGACACATCAATTAATTGTATTATTTAATTTATTACAATAAAAAAACCAACCTTAGGACGTACATACCCGAAGCTCTGCGCATTAGCCTTTACTATCGATTGCCGAAAGATTTTTCTGAATATGCGCAGTATATTCGAGTTATCGTGCATTCTAACATTTTTCGCGCGGGATTTCAAGACTTGGCTACTTGGGTGGCCGAAGTAACGTGGCATTACTTGTTTCAAAAAGTGTAACAATATAAATTAACAATAAAAATCATCAATCAATACCTTTCTCATCCCTTAACCTGACTTTCCACTCTTCGCCGTTTTGTACATTCTCTCCTTCAACCTTTACTTTCCCATCACCTTATTACTCTACCGTGTATTCCGTTATAACTTTTGGTCTCATCCGTTGATCAACTTACGCCTTACAAAATACACTCGGCAGAATAATTATGTAAACCACTTTCACGGAGATCAGAATTATTTACTATTTAAACTTTTACTACAACTAATAATTTCAAGATAACTTTTGTTTGCCCCGAGACTGGGACAGTTATGACCATCCTCCTTTATGGGCTTAAAAAGAAATAAGTAGATTATATTTTTCTTTCAATGTCACAATCTCGAAACCAAATTGGTCCAATAGGCATATTATTCATTAGCCGCTAACGGGAAAAAATAAACGTCGCAATCGGGTTTCGCGTATTTATACTCGCGAAATGTGTAGAATGCATTAATACAATTGCCATGTGACAAGCTCACTACAACCATCTTTATTGACCACTGCGTCGTTATTTTTCTCTTCTTCGTTGACCATTTCTATCCTTCTGTTGTGATTCTTCGAATTATTTCATTCTATTTTTATTCTACTCTGATATTATCAGAATTATTTAATAATTACATTTGTAACACTTACTACAATATAACTAATAATTTCAGATAGCACCATAACCGGGGTATTATGAACATCCTCTTTTATCGGCTTAAAATCGAATAAGTAGGTCAAACTTTAACTTTTTGTTATTCAATGCCACAATCTCAAAACCAGATTGGTCCAATAGATTATTGTCTATGGACTATTGTCTATCCATAAACCGCTCACGCGAAGAAAAGTTAAACTTCCGCTGCGATTATGGGTTGCGTAAACAACGAAGGCTATTTTGTCGCTTTTATCGCAATTTGACGCGATTCTTCGAGTTACTTTCATTCTATTTTACCACGTTTTTATTAGATCGCTTTCTTGTTTGTCTGTTTGTCTGTTCGGTACAAATATTGCAATCGATTTTAAACTGTCTTCCCGATATCGATCACGCTGAAATTTTGCACACACTTTTGGTTCTGGAAAAAATACAATACAGTATGCTTTTATTCCGTTTTAAGTTCGGTTATCAATAATAATCAATAAACAGCGCCATCTAGCAGTGGTGGTCCGAATTTCGCTGCAAGCAAAGCGCAGCGCTGCCTAGCAACGGAGGCCGCTAAGCAAAAATTAAAAATAGAAATGTTGGACGGTCAACTGCATTTGGGGTCTAATGGGGTCATGCAGCTTGGGTATTAATGACTAACCTTTTGTTATCATGGTCGGCCCGACTCACGTCTCAACACCTGTCCGGCAGCCTCCACGAAGAGGGACGAAAACAGTGAATCCACTGTGCATGGCGGCTAACCCGGGGAAGCCCTCGGGCGACCCTGGATATCTGAGAGATGGTCGGCATGTTGGCCTTTGTTTGACGACCTTCCGGAAGAAGGGTCCTCTGTATCCCAGTAATGCGATGACATGACTTGATTCTATACTTCCCAGTAATGCTGTAACTGGCGGAGAAAACTTTGGATGGAAGGTTCGATGCACTGGTCGGTATGGTTTTCTCAACAACTAATAGCCGGAGAAATTCGAAAGTACAATGTGACCTAAGGAAGCAGGGGTAGGGCCCGGGTAGGCAGGTACCTCAAGTTACCTATCTTTAGAAACGATTTGATGGCCACCCGATCTCGAGTGGTATGCCGAGCAAAGGACGCCTCGGATCCGCGATGTTTCCGGCATGGGCAGCTTGAGGTAGAAGACCGCACAAGCGACCTCGAACCTGCAACCAGACGGGGGATCGGAAAAATCTCATCTGGGAGTAAGGGCGCAAGTTGAAACCCACACTGGGCTTGAAAATTGTCAGTGCCTCGCGGTAGCAGTTGGTCTCTTATGGGCTGAGGTGGAGCTTGATACGTAGATCTATCTATGTCCATCAAGTCTCTTTGTTTCGCCTCGGAGTGATATAGCGATAAAGCTCGCTGAAACGCTCAGGGATGATCGGATCCGCTCAGAGCAGTTGGCTATCGAAGTTGTCAACTGCATTGAAATATCTGCACTGAAAATTGTGATGACGTTAATCTGTGGTTAGGTTTTATTTTGTAAACTTAGTGAATTAAAAATTGTTTTACCTTTTTACCGTCGTGATCAGATGTACGATACCAATATTCGTTTTGTTCGTATCGACTTTAGCAGAGATGGAATTCATTTGATCAAGTTAAAATCAATACAGTTTCCGGCTCTCAGATATATGGAACAATCGAGCGAACAATGCTCCAACCAATACTGTGTTGGGCCTGCACAGTCCATAAAATGCAAGGATCTACAGTGGACCATGCTGTTGTATACCTCGGATCTACACTATTTGCTAAAGGACAGGCAGATGTCGAATTAAGTAGTGTCATATCATTGGATGAATTAAGAATAGAGGAGCTCGATCACTCAAAACTAAGTGGCAAGACACCGTGCAATGAAAATGCAATGAATAAGATGGACAGAATGCGACAACTAGGACCTCCAGCACCATGAATGAGCCATATATTTTAAAATGTTAACTAAGAAGGATCTAGCATTAATTTATTTTAATATTGAAATAAAATCTTATACTATTAATTTTGCTTGTTTCTTTACTTTTTAGATTGTTATTTTAATTGTTATTTTTCAGAAAAATAACAATTAAACAGATTGACATATTATTGGTAGGTAGGTATAACAACTTTCTATTTCATATATGATCAGGTGGAGAGAAATTTTCCACATGTCTCTGTCATAATCTCACGAAGATGTTTAAAATCGATTGCAATATTTCATACACACAAGACTAAAAAGCAGAAACTAGTTATTTAAATTTTAAATAATTTTAATTTAATTTACAAATGTCTTATGTTGCATATCATGCATCAATTAATTATCTATTACATGCGCCCTACGTTTTTCGATTTCTGTATGGGGCTAGGAGAAATTATTTTATACTTTTTAGTCCGTTTTAAAAACGTTGCAAATTAAAAAGTCTATATTTATTTTAATAATTTTAAATGAAGCCTTTGGTTGTAGAATAATTTTTTATTTTTTAAGTCTGTCATTATTTTTTGTTGCGCCGTCTTGAAGAGTGCATTTGTACCTAACCATGTATTTATGTTTATGCTAATGTCATGAAAGTTTCTTCTATCTGTCGCTACATGGTAGTTAATAATGATTTATCAGTCATTAAAGCAGCCACCTATCCGTTTTAATTTCTTCTTATTCTCCGTTAAGACTAATTTTCTCGGCGCCTTGATAATATGTAAATAACGATGGAATCGTTTGTGTTTAATTTTATGCTATTCTGTTAAGTAAACGTATGTAGATTGGAGTATAACCTAGGCTATAAATTAAACGTCACTTATTTACCAAACGGTTGGCGCTGTCGGAGAAAAAACCACCCTAACTACCAGTTTTACCACAAATGAAAATTGTCGTCTATTTGCGAGCACATCCAATACGAATAATTTTCTCTCTCGATCACAAACAGACATTGATGGATACGAGATAAGGGTTTTTTTAATTACGATCAGTCACTTGCCCAGGAATTTATTTCAAGGGGGGGGGGGATCTAATTTCAGGTACAAAATGTAAACGTTGATTAATTTTCATTCGCATTTAGTGATAGATAATTATCCACTCTAATTTGGCGGCCGTAACGGAAAGTAAAATAAAGACGTCTGTTATTTTTTTTTTAGTAAAGATTTGCAATAAATGTGATTGTTATAAATAAAAAACCATAACAGTACAGTTAATACTTTATTACTTTTACTTAATATTAAAGATGTTAACAATACAGAAGAAATTTTCGTAGTTGATATAATGTATCACAGAGCCTTTCTTTACAAATTGACTATGTAAGCTGAAGTAGCAAGATCCTAACAAAACATTTAATTAAATGCAGTCTTGCTTGTAATAAGTCCCGAGAAATCTTGGTCGGGCTCAAAACACGCAATATTTTTGCACGTAAAAGTTTGGCTTTCCAAGATATTATCAAGAATGTATGATTGTACTAAATTCCCAGGAATTTATTAAGGTGCAATATTTTAAATTAAAATAAAATAAAATCAAAGCAACATCACTTTAAGAAGTACCGTTGAAAATAGAATTAGTAATAAAGACTGGTGCTGAATATGATTTTATTTTCTATATTTATGAAACTACATTAGACAAGAGTTTAAGGCATATTACATTTTTTAATCTATGAAAAAAGTACAGGGAAGGAAAATTTTAGTTTACCTTTGATATACCTTAAATTAAAATTTTCCTTCTTGACAGCGCTCATCATACCGAGCACTTACTCCGGATTAGAAGAATAAGCTGAGCGGGTAGACAGCAATATTAAGCCAGTCAGTCGATCATCTCCTGTTTTATTCCGGATGAAAGATTTTATCCTTTCTATCGTAGAAAAATATCCTTTCTATCGTAGAAGGAAAGAATTCACGGTCGCACGCTTTTAAGACTTCATTAGGTCCGTTGATTTTGTTTCAAAATTCTTCCATTTTGAACACCGGATTCGATATTCAGCCTTCATCATAACTTCTTCAATATCATCGGGCCAATACATTTTCAATATTTCTTGGGTACTTGCTTTCTTCTCGTCAACATTTTTGGGTAGCACAACTTCTAGTGAGGACAGCAAGTCTTGGTTCTTGCCGAACCTATCTTCCATACCACAGATTACGTCATCTAAACAGGGAATAAATAAAGCTCGTCTGTAATATTCAACTTCAGAGTCACTGAAGAGATTTCTTCTTTTAGTTTGGTTACATGTGAATGGCGGTGGGTTCATTTCAGTGTCTAAACATTTTCTACTATTTCAGAGTAAGATGAATAAATTTTTAAAAACTCATTTTCGACGTCGTTTTGAATGTCCTTTAGTTTCCTGGTGACACTTTTCGTAAATTCCATGGCAATTTGCCAATCGATCGATACCCCTTACTGACCACTGAACAAAATCTTAAAAAGCTTCAGAATATATTGTCATCATCGGAAATGCAGCTTATAATATAAATATTGATAAATTTGTCTAATGGCCGATAGAAATGTTTGATATTACAACTGAAGGTGGCTTCGAAGAAAGATCTTTCCACAAACTTCGGTCTGTTGTTCTTCAGAGATGCTATGGGACGGTTCTTCAGTGATGCCCACTATGCAGACACTATCGCCAGGGCCAGAGGTTGAATTTTCAAGAAAAGACACCTTTTTTTGGCGCAGGTTTAGAAAAAGTATCAATTCTGTTCATTGTCTTTACACATAGAAATAACTTAAAGCAAGTTATTTTAAGTCAATGTTTTCACACGATACACAGACGATATGTCTTGCTTGTAACATACGAGTACGTTGAACAATCCAAATGACGAATTTGATGGTGAAAACGTAGATACGCACGGAGTACGAATACGACCGCGACCACAGCGAAACAGCGACCGACTGACGAGAGGATCCGGCCAGTGTTTCCAAATAGTCAAATGGGGAAATCGCGACATCGCTAAAAGAACCCGCTCGGAAATATTTTTTTTGGGATTCAAAATACAACATTTCAAAGTTTCGGGGGGTTCCCCTATTTTACCCCCCCCCCCATTTTATATAATATTATTACAACCAATTTAAATGATGTTATCTAAATGAAAGCTATATCTAATTAAAGTATATATATATATATATTGGAATACAATTTGGGAATACGTGGTCATTTCTACAATAATCCAAATGTTTAAAACTATCATAAAAAGAGACCTTTAATATAATAACTACAGCATGTAAACTATAATAATCTAAATGAAAACTAGCTCTTCTTATAGCTAACATTTTTATAATTCGAAAAATATACAGATATTAATACTATATTTAAATACTTTCCTTCGTAAGGTTTGCATCTATCGTATGTGTATGTTTACACGTTATGACGATTTGAAAATATCGCAAAACGCTTGCATGTCGAAGTTTCACTAACTGCAATAACCCCAATTGTACCCTGGCCGCTAAAATTCATTGATGTACCTTCAATGTCAGTTATAGTGCGGCCAAAGATCTTGTACCTTGGCCACTAAAATTCAATTTTAAAATATCTCTTTCAGTTTCAATTTTTAAAAAAAAAATTTAGTTGAAGATCACTTACTACACGAAGATTAATGATGCTCAATATAAATACACCATTTTACATTACTTTGTTAGCTGATTTAAAACAATTACATATGAAACCATAGAGCCGAAGAATGTCAACAGAAATTTATAATCAATTCTAAATAACATGTACAAAGATGCAGGTGAAGCGTGAAGAGCATAGAGACAGAAACGTCGGCAAATTTCTTTCGTTTCTGGATCTGAAAATTAAACAAAACTAGTAATAACATGAAATGTAAAAGTACTTTTCAAAACGTTACCGCTGGGCTCGAATTGGTTAATATATGGTAGCTCTAACCAGCTCATCGATACGATAAATAATACTAAATGACGAAAGAATTCTTGAAATCAAATAATTCGTTTAAAGTTACGACCCCCTAATGCAATTAGCCTAAACTTTTGTAACTCATGAACGCACGGTCAAATTTCAACATTCTTTCAATAATCTGCTTTTCATATCAATTCCGATTACTACTAAAAATTAACGATCGTACGGAAGAAAACGTTATTTCTCAGTCATCCGTTTGTAAGGCAGCTAGCCGGGCCATTTCACGTACAAAATCCCTAATCTCATCGGCTTTCAAAATTTTAAAAAATGTTCTTCAACGAACGGTTTCTTTTTAGATTAAGAAGAAGTCGGTGACCGTACGCCTCAAATTCAGTTGTTCATTCCTAAATCCACCCAGCTCTTCATATTAGCTAATAAAACAAATGACGTAAGAATATTCGAAATCTGACAACGCGTTCTTGAGGTATCGGTGACTCAGACAGACAGACACAGACAGACATATACACAGACATACACGCAGACATACATAGCGACAGTTTTTTTCGTTTTATAGCTCTAAATGTTCTAAAACATGAAGAAATTTATTTTGAGAAATTTTTTTTGGATATTTTTGGCAAATGCAAGAAGCTTCACGCTAGCCTTGTCTTGTGTCGGGCTGGATCTATTGTAAAATAGGAAACAGATTAAAAACACAAATAAATTATTCACCTAAATCATCGCAGCATAACGCCTTGCATAATACTTTTATAGTCTTAGTATAACTCGAATTACATCTTTCGATCAACCCACATAATTCTACAAAGAATGAAAAATTGTACAGACCCCAAAATACGACTATCGATATTCTGATATTTATTGTAAAATTCTGTAAAAAATGTAAAAATCTAATTAAATGACAGACATTTTTTTCAATTAACATATGTGAAACGTACATAAGCGATGCTACCGTCGATGAAAAACATCGTCAACATTAAACCCGCCAAAAAATTGCTAAAGATATAAAATACATATTGCAAAGTGTAGATATCTTTCAAAATCGCCACGATTGTCAAGGTTTCTTTATAGGCTTTCAGGAGGCATTCAAAATATTTTTTGTTGTAAAATTGAAATCCAAATGTTTTAAAATTTTGAGTAAATCCATAATGTTGTTTTCGTACCTCAACGGACTTAAAATCAACGTTTAGATTGATATCTATATTTGGAGTAGTAAAAATGTTTAGTAGTCCAACAAATATTGCTTCAATTCTCACGCATAAATCAGACAAGTCGGATTGAAATTGAAAATGATAAACTATGTAAATGAGAGATAGAATATGATTATAATAAGATTGAGGAGGTGTAGGTATATAATTCAAATGAAAGAAATTTAATAGAAATAATAGTAACAGTCGCACAATACACTTAATTTTAAAGTATTAATTTTCGTGAATAGTTAAATATAACTTAATATCCACGGCGCTGTATACTTTATGAATGGCTTCATACCGATGAACTCCATTTACAGTCATAAATATTTGGAGATTCATATAAAGTAAACTTGGTATTAATCCAGTAAAGTGTAACAAATGAATCATTCTATAAAAGTTTAGTATATTATTACCAGTCGGCCATGAATTGAAATGAAAATTTAAATTCCACAAGCCAATGGAAACGTTTAAAACGATTATCACCAAATAATACTAACGAAGATATAGTGATAGAGGTTTGATTTTAGTGCCACACGATTGGTATTTTCCCGTAGCTAAAATAATGCAAATCGCGTTTAGGATATTTTTAATTTTTACGGTTTTTCAGGTTCTTTGCGTTGGTTGTTAAAATATGCTTCGGCCATTTTTATATTAGGTAGGACGTATCTAACGATATCAGTACGATAATTATTGATACAAGTATATATAATAAATGATTAATGATAATATTTCACCATTATGCTCAAAACTCAATGTATTAGTGGAATAGCCGACATAAAAGTAAGTGGATAAGTAATTTATTAATTATCATATTCGTCACCCGTATTAATTTATTCAGCTATACAGATGTACACGTGTATATTTAATATTCATAGATGAGTGCTATCATTTCAGGGGGTAACTCTTGTCAATGGATTTAAAAAAAAATGACTAATTTTTTATTACCTAACAGATCTGCGACCCTCGGTTTTACCCGCGTGGAATACTATGATATTAAATAGGGTAGATATGGATTTTTAAATGAAAATGCATATGACGAAATCGGCCACGAAGATAATTAGTACATCATATCAAGGTTCTCGCGGGTGTGTGTTTCCTTGCAGGTTCCCCGATCGTTGACGCCCCCGACTGCGCCCCATCCGTTTACATATCGCTGCTTGGCTGGAAATCGCGGCTGGAAATACTATAATTACTATAATTATTAGTGTAAATTAGTATATAAATATGTCTGCTTTTGTTTTATTTTGATATTTGATAAATCGTATAATTGTGATATTTATGTAAGTTGAATTTGTTAATTTATTTTATTGATCCAATAAACGAGTTATGGGGTACAGGAGGGGGTAGAAACCCGGAGAATACCTCCTTGTCTCCGTTCGCTCATCCCTCATGCGCTACCCTTCTGGTACGCGTGGGGTTGTCGTCACACGACATCTCGGGCAGATAAAATTACCATCATGTCGTTAGAACTGCCCGGATGGTGGGCGGGGTTTCTCCCCCCGCCTGTCATCGCGTAAATTAATATATAGGCCGCTGCATCTTGTGCTCTGAGCCGAAGTGCTGATCTGGGGGAGTACCTTGGGCGAAACTGGGCGGTTGACGCACTGGTCGGTTTACCGGCTATCATGTTACTTAATCGGAGACCGGAGGGTCTAGAAACGTAGCTTCTTATGAAAGCGGGGTAGATGTTAACCTAATGTCATCTATCCTTAGAAACGATGCGTTGGATACCCAATCTCGGATGGTAGCCGAGTAAAAGCCGCCTCGGATCCGTGATATATTCGAGCCACGTATTACTGCTCACATTAGGTAGAAGCCGCGCTAGCGACTTCAAGCCCGTGACGGGAGGATGGAGAAATCCGCCCAAATCTGGGATTTAGGGGGTGAGTCTGCTCGCTAGGTGGCAATTCCCAGTACCTCGCCGTAAGGCGTTGGACTCTGACGGGCAGTGGCGGAACTGGATTTGTGGATCGTATTGTCCGCAAGTCCTTGCATTCGTCTAGAGGCGACTAGACGATAAATTTCGTTATAACATCCCAGGGTGGCGCGGGTTCGCCCTTAGCATGAGACACTATAAACTGTGCCCTCTAGCGAGAGAAAAGTGGCCGTGAGGATCCTCTTAGTTTGGTTTCTACACGGTCTTCGTATACTTTAAAATCTACATTATTTTATCAGTTATATTGCCTGTACTCGTAATATGTATATTACGAGTACATCACAATTCAATTTTTGTGTACATTTTTAACATCAAAGATCTAATCAGCCCTTTGTACACGGGCCTGATGTCTTCGTGCATTATAGTTAGGGACATACATTATAGTTATTTACTTACTTTTTGATGTGATTACCTTACACGATGATTGAGAATGATGATAAAAATTACTATAATCAATGAATAAAATATCTGTATTACATCTAGATAAGGTAATTGAATTTGTCTATTTATGTAAGGAATCAGAATTATTATATAAATATAAGAAATTCAGAAACTGCCACGATATCACTGAATAATGGCTGATACACTAAAGTTTATTATTTTATTTTTTATTTTAGTGAAAGATTCGCTCGAATTTCAATTTGATATCAATATCGCGAACGATGATAAAATCGTAGAAGCTGTGGTAGGTAATTTTTACTTCTATATTAATAGAGGTAAATAGGTAAAAAATATCTAAATATTTATTGTTCCAGTTTGACATAGCCAAACCACACATACCGCAAGATAGCGCCAATGTTATTTTCACCTTTGGAAATATACCCTCAAAACTGATGAAACTACTTACCGCAGAATCCAATTACATTACACTAAGTGCAAGCAACAACATTTATCTAGCAGAAATGTCTGATTACTCCGATGAGTCCATAGTCAATTTAATCGGATTGTCTATAATCTTCCCGAGAGACCTTAACGAGTTGACTGATACAGTGAAGTATCTGGCTAAGTCTGCATATTGGAAGTACGACGGATATTTCATCGTCATCGCCGAGGAATCTGACAGTATTATGGTTGGGACGATGTTGTATTTATTCTGGTGGTACAGAGTAGTCAATGTCGTCATTATCAGAAGAGATAAAGAGGAGTTTATTTTGTCGGAATATCAACCGTATCCAACTGATCAAAACAGATTTGGAAATGTGCGGTTATTTTGTTGGTCTCTAGTGGACATAACAGAGTATTTAGAAGCGAGCGGTGAGCAGTTTGGATGCAGAAGCGACTGCGATGGAAATGTTAAAATCGAGGGAGCTGTATCAATGCAAGAATGCGTAGATATCAGAGAAACAGTTTTTAATAAAGGGGTCGTAGGAGATTTATTCCCTGATAGGGTTAAGAATTTATACGGACGCAAAATGACGACGTTTACTAGTCAACTCAAACCGCTTAACATGGTGGACTCCAATAAAAAAGGTCTGGAGAGATTCAGCGGCCGAAGCGCTTTATTCTTCATAGAATTTTCGAAATATTTAAATTTTGAGATTGTTTTTGACGAAGATAAAATAACGGCTGAATCGACCTTCGAAGATATCGTTAAAAACCTTTTCGATTGCAGTTATCGTAGGATTGATTTTCTGATGTTTGAGATTTACTTGGTTCCGATGCCGTTTCCACCTCTCTCTATGAGTTACGCCCATGATCAGTCCGGATTGTGTTTTATCGTTCACGAAGCGAAATTGATTCCGAGGTGGCTGCGTTTCACAGTGATATTCGATATGGAGTCGATTTTATACATAATGGGTTTAGCGGTTATAGTAGTTTTCGTATATGCGTTAAAATTGTTTGTTTTGAAGCGACGATCGGTGCTGGATTGTATTTTAATAGGCTTCTCAAACTCTTTTTTAATCTTTCTATCGATGCCTAGTCAAACCTACAGCAACCGGTTGTCGTTTAGAGTGTTTTTCTCTTTCATGTTGATATTCGTTTTTGCGGTGAATTTTTTACTGCAAGGGGAAATCCTCGGTTTGATGACGGTGTTGCGTCGCTACACCAATATCGACACGTTTGCGCAGTTGGTTGACGCGAACATGCCGCTGATCGGGCATCCGGGTCCGGACAACTTCCTCCCGGAGACGTCCGAGCTGTTCATAAAGATCAACCGCCGCTTCCGGCCGGGCAACGATTTCGATCAGTGCATCCATGACCTGGCGGACGATCCCGGGGTCGGCTGCTGGCACGACTGCAGCGTGGCTATTTACTACGCCCGCACACTTTTAGACAGAAAAGGCGAGCTGCACCTGCACGTCGGTCGGGATAAGATCCACAGCCACTTCCTCGGTTACGCCCTCATGAAGGATTCTCCGATATTGAAAAAGTGGCTCATGTATTCGATGTACACCAACCAAGCGGGTCTGGTACAGAAATGGCGCGGTTTTAAAGATCCGGTCCTGGAAGATGTGGCATTATTTCAACCAATAAATCCAGAAGATATACAGCTCCCTATTTACATAATATTATTTGGATATGCTGCAGCTGTTGTTATTTTAGCGCTTGAAGTCGGAATAGCGTATTTATATTCAGGGAGATGGAAGCGTAATGGAAGTTGGTTATCGAGGCAATTATAATGGGGATTTCTCCCGCTAGATGGCACAGCAGCGACTTAGTCCAGATAGATGTGAAGTAAGTGACGCGCCGCGCGAGCGAGCATCGGGTAGAAAATGGTAGAAACCATCTCGATTGGAGGAGGCTAATGCAGTGCTGCCACATGACTGCGGCGCATTTTCAGACGTAATGCTATTAGAAGCCGAAAAAAAAAATATATCCCCATAAGTTAAAATATCTAATACCTTCAATCTTGTATGTCATATTAATGATTCTAAAAAAAGATCTTGGGAAATTGCCATTTTTCCATTTTTAACAGTATTATGACTGGAAAATATGCTAGCTATTTGGTAACACTGCCCAATCGTTAAACTGCCTTGCAGGGCCAAATCTACATAGCATCTGTAGACCCCTAGGCTAAACCTGTGGTGCGGACCCTTCTGGGATAACCCTAAAATCGTATTTTAAAGATTTTTTTATGGATAAAACCTGAAAAGGAAACTATTAAAGTTTTTTATGAAATTGTAGAACTTTTCACTATACTGTATTATATTTAAAAGTCCTTACTTGTATGAGGTAATTTCAAAGAAAAGTAACCTTGATAAATCAACCATATTTAAAAGAGAACACACAGTTGATTTATGTTGATGTTCGTGAATTTGCAAAAATCTGTTTTATTTTTAAATATTGTTATTGCAATTTTAAGTAAACATATTATATTAATGCAATGGAATATAAAGAACAAAGGGATTTGGGTTAGGTTAGGTTAGGAAACAAGTAAATTTTACTTATATCAAACACTGTACTTATCCAAACAATCAAGCTTAAAATAAAGAACTACCTACCCAAAACTTTAGTGATTGCTTTGCGCCTACATTTCATACTAATGAAGTTACTTACAACGTCTTCATAACTTAGTGTTCTGAAAATATCACTTTCAATACTGAGCAAAGCCAACACGTTGAATTTCTCTTCTAACATGGAGGTTCAAAGCTTGTTTTTGATCAGCTTCAATTTGGAAAATGATCTTTCTCCGCTGCTATTTGTGACCATCAGTAAGAGGTACATTCTTAGGGCGACCTCGATTTTAGGAAAACAATCTTTGACATTTTCTTTAATGACAAGTTCCATACATCCATCTCTCATGACTATCTCCCCATCTCCATGATCCATCCCCATTATCTTTTGGGAACTCGTGATAAAAAGCTTTTAATTGAATAAGTTCATTTTTCAATTTGCCGTCTATTTTTTATTTTTTTTAAGATAGGGCTGTTTCTGAGGCTGCAGAGCCCAGTATCACTGCGACCATTACTGATCTATTCTCGTGATCCCGTGATCGCCCCTGTACTTACAGTTCCGTGCTAATCCTTGCTTCCTTTAGGAATAGTAATAGGTTTTTGGCACTGGAT
>JAOPUG010000384.1:4391613-4405328 GCA_027564375.1 Micropterix facetella | reverse complement strand
TCTGCTAAAAAAATGTTAGGTAACATTATTTGGGGGGGGAGGGGGCGAAGAACAATACTCGGTGGTACATAAGGGAGGTAGAGGAGGATCAATAAAAAACGTGTTATATATTACACAGATGGCCCCTACCTATAAAATATATGAAAAAAAATGTGAGAAGTAGATTGGAAACGAATCCAGTTAAATGGAATACACATGGAAATCTTGATATGTTTTTGACAAAATGTTTCTTACGTTTCGTATATTCTAAGCTATATATATAACACCATTATGTATACCCTACTAGTTTATTACCATACATTTGTGTGCATAATTCACTTAAATTTCGAAGAGAATTGCTAACCATGGCCTATGTTTTTAAACTATCCGTAGCAGAGTTGCTAATCCTAGAACATTCGCAAAGCTTCATCTCTTTGTTCCGGATAATTATAATCGAGCTCGGTCACATAATCTATTTGCAGGGCTGTCCTCGCGTACCAATCAAGTCGGTGGAGCCTGCTTAGGCGCGCGTATCGGAATTTAAATGCGCTGTGCTCGAAAGATCCAGATCTGAATATTTTTACTACGAGCACACATCTCTTCAGGGTGTAGGCAATACGTTACTAATTTAGTTCAGGATGAGAGCTCTATTTTATTCTTTGAGTGCATATCTCTACTTGCATATTTAATGCTTATTATGTTATGCACAAAATGTCTTAGTATTTCTGTAAGTGATGATATTGTGCAATAAACAAATAATCTGTTTATAATAATATGTTGTAAATTTCAGAACTTTCGATCATTTTCTCATATAGAGAAAAGTCAGGAGAATAATATGGCTTTCTGCTTTTTCCGTAGATTGTCGTTGGAGGGCAGTAGGAGTTTCGAAAGAGATCAGTTTTTCGGTTACAGACGCCATCGCAAAAAAATATAAAAAAATCAAGTAATATGAAATTTTCAGAAATCAAAAAAAAATGAAATAGCTATTTTTTTGTCGCTGAATAAGGTCATCAATGTCGCCATAGAACGTAACTCGATCCGATTAGCCTTTCTCGATTTAAAAAGAATAGGTATGTTGTTTTTGTCATGTATTTTGAAAATCCAATTTGGCCGCCAAACGAATTTTCTTCAGAAATTTCGATAATTTTCTCATATAGAGAAAAGTCAGGAGAACAAAATGGCTTTTCCACTTTTTTCGTAGAGAGTCTCCGGAGGGCGAAGAAGTTCGAGTTTTTCGGTTACGGCTCAAGTGAGCAGGCAGAACTCGCCCTTAGTAGTTGTGCAAATTATTTAATTACTTGCATATCAACTATTTACAATTATTTTAATGTTGATTTATGTGTAATACAAATAAATAACATGGATCGGGTAGCTACCATATACACTTAAGACAGAGAAATCCATCAATTTCCGACTGTATCAAAAATGATTTTTGATAACTATAGAAATGATTTTTGATATCAGACTTCAAGTTCTTGGGTTACTACAATTGAAAGGCTAAAAATGTCGAATTTTAAACACATTAACTGATTTGAAAAAACGGCAATTTGTTTTATTCGTCTATGGAAAGATTCCTTCCCCTCCTTCCGAGCGAGAGAAGGGAGAGTGAAGCTGCAATAGAAAAACACTCTAGCCCAACACTTGCGTAAGCCTAATAGCTGCGAAATTCCAGCCCAATACCTTCGAAAGGTTCTTCTACTTTTCAACTTACTAAATATCAGTTTTTAAATAGCATTGAAAAACCAGAAAAGATAAACCAAATCATCCGATCAATGTTTACCTAATCAATAAAGTTCCTAATTACAATTATCAAAGATTACTAAATAATTTTATCAGTGTTGATGATAGTATTAGAAACAAGCAGTTTATGTACAAAGATAGATATTTAAAATGGCTACCCTGGGACAATTGGTCCTTCTGGCACTCTTTTGTACCGCGATACAATCTTCTGAAACAGGTAAGTAGGTACAATATAATAATTAAATATTATTTATTTAAAAATAATAAATTTGCAGTACCGGCCATATTATTACGCCCACCGCGTATCTCAGTACTGAGTTACACTATTCAATGTTCTTGATTTTAAATTATATTTTCTATCTAGTGTTTATAGCTATTTATTGAATTCTTTTATTATACATTGAATTTTTGTTAACTTACAAAACATATATATGATACATTTATATTACCAATATGAGTATTATATTATTGGTTCTGCTACCGCCCAACTAACTGCCTCGACTTTTTCCAGCGAGCTCTTTAATTTAGAATGTGCGTAGGTAGGTATATTCGACAAGAAAAAAACCTCTGCAAAACAATAACTATTAATAATAATATGAAATCGAAGATTATCCGGCTATTTGACATTATAACAAAGATTAACCAATTTACCGCGTAATGTTTTTCAGCACCCGACGTTTCGGCGGTGTTGTAAGCACCATTGTCTAAGGTAGGCTGTCTAGGGCAGTCTAGCCTAGACAACGGCGGTTGCAACATCACCGACACGTCAGGTGCTGAAAAACTTCACGCGGTAAATTCTTTAATATTATTTATAATATTACAAATAAGTTTATAACTAAAAAGTAAATAATAATCAGTACATTCAAATGATCTTCATTCGTTCTATTCTTTCATCTTCGAATTGGAGTCCTCTCGTGTGTTTGGCGGCAAAAGTAATGAATTTACTTTTAACTATAAACAAAAGCACTTTTACCTAAAATTCATTTACAACATATGCCAGTCAAGTCAGTTTTAGTAAAAATATTGCAAACCTACTAACTAGTGAATATTATATTTCTGGACTCACTTCTTGAAATAAAAAACATACTTAGGTGGCTGAAAGTAAGCACTGTTCAAGAGTATTGAAACTGTAAATCGGTACCAGAATGCATGATGGGACTAATAATATGGTCAGGTTCTGTTAAATGTAATATTTTAGATGTCGACGATAATGACTCTCGTATGCATCCTGATTTCCATGATGATTCAAACAAAAGAACTATTTCTAAAACCGAAAACTCAGAAGCCATAGGAGAATATTGGAATAAGCAAGCACAGGACAGACTGATAAGTCACGTTGATATTGGTAAATAATCTATTTCTTTTTATAATCTCCTGCTGAGTGAAGTCCTCGATTCATTATAGGATTCAGTAGTTATATAGGAGCTAGGGTTACTTTCCAGATTGTTATTCTCATTGTTTGTTGGTACTTTCAGATCCTTTTTTTCGGTCGGTCGTCACGACGCGTATTATTTTTCTGTTTGACTTTAATGATTTGATTTCGTCTATTAAAAAGATTGGCAAGATGGTCTATCAATAAGGGTGGGCAATCTGCAATATATACGAATTTAGCCATACATTAATATTTTACACTACCATCCACAAATAATAAATATAAAGAAACATTGTAAGTGGAGTTATGTTCACATTATCTCTTTTCACATTCCTTGTTATTAAGTGGGCGCAAAACTAAAATAACCAGTTGCAATACACTGCGGAACTTCAACAAGCGACAGCATTAGTTACTGGCTAAATAGAGGACGTTCATATATGTATTTTAAACTCCGCATCAGAATGTGTAGAGGTATTCAAGAAAAAAATTCAATAATAAATATATGTTATAAAAATACTATGACAAAAAAATGCTATATTCTTCTAAAAATAAATCCATATAAAATTGTTATTTCATTTCTCTGGAATCTATACTAAAAAAGGCATTAAAATATACTTGTATCGACCAATAGTTACACAAGGTAGAATATTTCTCTTTTATTTCTCTCTTTTTCTAATGAGGATATCTTGGTTTATTTTCAGTTAGGTTTTTTTTATTTAAACATTTATTTTGAGATAATATTTTTTTTCTAAAACATAATTCAGTTTTCGAAGTAATTCAAATAAAATGCGACAAATGGTCGCGCTTTAAAAATATATTTTTTTTAATTTTCAATTAAAGAACATAATTTAGCTACTTATAAGTCACCAATTTATTATTATACTAGCTAGAGACTACCCAGCATGGTTAGGTATCGAGTATTTCTTTATGATTGTTTCCCGAGCGGTGTTCCTTTGTGGTGCGTTTGGTATTTAGTACTTCTTTATGAGCGCTTCCGAGCGGCGTTCCTTTGTGGCGCATTAGGTATTGAGTTGATCGAATTTACTTTGTGGTGCGTTAGGTATCGAGTTATGTGGTCCACCACAGCACCCCTCATTTATTAGATCAAAAGTCGCTCTGGTCAGGTACTGAAGTTGTGCAACGACGCAACTGAAGCAGTTAAAGACACTGCATTTCTGTTGTGTCAGCAATACCCACCGGTTATGCACTTCCCATGAAAAATTTCCTTGGGCAAACCTAAATTCTAATGGGAAATATTCCTCCATAAACGTGCTATCTAATGATAAACGATTCTTTTCAAATCGGATTGTTAGAAACGCATAATGGAAAAACAAAAGTCCCGTGGAAAATTCCCGTTGGAAACATAAGTTTCCGTGGGGAGCTTTCATCAATAAAAGGGTTATGTAATGGAAAAAGAATTTTCAAGTCAGACTGTTAGTTTAGGAACGCATAATGGACAAACAATTATCCCGCGAGAAAGCTAAATTCTCATAGGATACCTTCCTCAATAAACGGGCTATTTAATGCAAAAAAAAGTTCAAATCTAACTGGTAGTATGGGAATGCGTAAGGGACAAACAAACTTCCGTTGGAAAATTCCCGGGAGAATAGGCTATCTACGGTCAAAATAATTTTTCAAATCGGACTGGTAGTTCAGAAGGGACAATTGCCCAGCGATAGATAACGGGCCTTAGAGAGGCCTGTCAACTGACTCACGACCATGACCTCTTATTCTTGTATATAGTTATGTCTGAGGCCCAGGCCTATCTTGGATTCTGCCAATCCTTAGAAGTTTAACCTCGACTTTTTACATTTCCTTTTTGGCCCGTCCGTAGTATTACGCAAGATGGGCCATATATGTAGTGTTATGCATGCTGTGGGATGTTTATTTGTTTGTCCGTGTGTCCGTAGAATTCTATTGGTGCGATCTTAACAAAATTTGGTATGCAGCCTCCCCGGGTGACTCTCAGTACCACTAGGTGGCAGCAATTTCGATCCAAGACCCGCAGGTGCTACTCCTGGTGCATCCTGATTTGTTTGGCCTGGAGGTCTTAACATTAGTTAGAGCAAGTATAGCGTATATAGGTATTTTTGAAATCGTAATGAGGAGAGAAACTCGTTGGACTATTCCAACAAGTTATAAGACATTTTGGATATGCCTACTTTTGGATATGACAATTTGGTTAACCTATGTTATAAGCAATTTTGGATAAGTCGGGGGTTACGAATCACGGGACGGGCCAAAGTTGCCGATGTATATGGCTACTTTTCCTCTTATTAATATTATTCAAGTCGCTATTGTTTCCCATACGAATACATAGTTCCATTTACGAAAAGCAAACAATATTATACATTTCAGCAAAAAATCTCAACACTGCCAAGAACATAGTTTTCTTCCTCGGGGATGGCATGTCTGTACCGACTCTTTCTGTCGCAAGAGTGTATGCAGCCCAGCAAAAAGGATACAGAAACGGTGAAGAGTATGAGTTGGAATTTGAAAAGTTTCCAGTGACAGGATTGGCAAAGGTATGTTATCTTTGATAAAGCCTCTTAGCGGTATCGAAAAGTGCATTGAAAAAGGGAAAATCAAAAGAATTCAGTCACTTTTCATGTCAATAGAATTTTACGGAACTGTTCATCGCCTTCGATACGTATTGCACAGAATCCTATCCTTAGAAGAAAGCTAAGAAACAAATGTATTGCTTGAAGGATTCCTCACTACCAGGTCACATATACGAACACAGAGGCAGATACTGGGATCAGGCGTTTGAGACGAGTTAATGTTCCTTGGACACTATGACAATATGGTTGATACACGGTATAATTTACTTTCCCAGTCTTGATCAAGGGATATACAATGCATTGCTTTTCTAGGTATTAGCTGTTGAATAAGTGTGATAATTTATTTGCATTACATTTTCAACGTCTCTTATTTTGTACTGTTTGATTCAATTGATTTTCTTAAGCTATAATAATCACGATTTTTAGGTTCTATTTTGAAATACTTCTTGTTCTACCCATAATTTATTTTTTAAATTATTACATCCATAAATAACTAATGATTAATAAAGGATTTAGGCAAAATAAGATGCATTATTTTCAGGATTCTAGGACACTTTTCTTTTCCATTCTAACATTAATGATAACGGAGTTATAAGTTTTCGTGGTATTTTATTTGGTTGTGGCCGATGATATGTCGACGTCCGGATAAATAAAATCCGCGATAATGATTAATTTTACTAGTTACTTTAATTTGGTATGAAAAATACAAAATATTTTAAAGTGCTTGAAATGCAATGTGTACTATCGAGAATCGAATAGAAATACAATCCCGTTTACAAGTTGTGGTAATTTTTATATCGCCGGCGATGCGGCCGACAACTTTGTCAACTGCTCCGAGCTCCGTGCACCCTGGGCATTTTAGCGAACTTCATTGCTATATCACCCCGAGGCGAAACACAGAGACTTGATGGACATAGACAATCTACGTACCAAGCTCCAAAACTGCCCGCCAAAGTCCTACACCTTACGGCGAAGCACAGAGAATTGCCACCCTGTGGGCAGCCTCGCCCCCTGACTCCCAGATTTGGTCGGATTCCTCCAACCACCCGTCAGGTCGCGGGATCCAAGTAGCTTGCGCGGTTCTCTACCTCAAGCGAGCGGCAGTTCCTAACTGGAACTATCACGGATACGAGGCGTCTTTTACTCGGAATGTCACCCGAGATCGGGTGGTCGACGAATCGTTTCCAAGGGTAAGCAGCTTGGGGTACCTACAAACCCCCGCTTTCTTAAGAAGCATACGCTTCTAAACCCCCTTCCGGGTATCAGTCAGTGACAACACGGGCGATATTCCTGTTCCGTGCGCCAGCTGTCCAGTTCTGCCCGAGTTTCCGTCCCCGGATCTACCGCACAGATTTATGATTTGTCACCTGCTACGGGCGAACCCGTCCACCCTAGTGCGTTTTAACGATATTTATCATTTTATCACGCCAAGATGAAACGGAAAGACTTAGGACGTAGACATATATACGTACCAAGCTCAACCACTGCCCGTAAGAGCCCAACTCCATAGGCACTGGGAATTTTCACACCCAGTGGGTCTCCTCGCGCCCTGGCTCCCAGATGCGGATCAGATTACTCAGATCCCCCGTCTAGTCACAGGATCTAGGTCGCTTGCGTGGTCCTCTACCTCTAAAGCGGTATTCCTAACTGGAATGTGGCGGATACGGGGCGGCCTTTACTCGGCAACTCTCACCCGAAATCGGGTGACCCACACTATCATATCTATGGATAAGCATTAGAGGTACCTACTTACCCTCGCTTTCTTAAGAAGCATTCACTTCTAAACTCCTTTAGATATCAGTCAGTGACAACACGGCCGGTTTATCCACCCCGTGCGCCAGCTATCCAAGATCAGCCCGAGTTCTTGTCCCCAGGTCCGCCGTACAGCGGGTTCACCGGGTTGGTCCCTCTTCGGGAAGGCTCCTGAATAGAAGTTGCTCCGCGAGCTGGACTGACCAAAATACAACGGCCATCATAGCTCATACTACACAGAACCATTATAAACCAGATCTACCGCACAGCGGGTTTACCAGGTTGGTTCCTCTTCGAGAAGGCTTCCGGATAGGAGCTGCCCCGCGAGCTGAGCTGATGAAATTAACATAACAGCCATCATAACCGAGACTACACGGAACCGTTAAGAACCCAACGCGGCCGACATTCTGATGACGACCGCTGTCCTCACACCGTTCGCCGTCTCGTTCTGGCCCGTCCGCTGCCGACGTATTAAATACGCAGTTCGTCGGCCGCTTGATTATTACGGTCGGTGAGGATCGTCCCGTCTTCGTGAGCTGCTATTTACTACATATCCGCTATGTTTTCCTCCGTCTTCTTTCGTCCAGGCCTTTTCTTGAGCTCCTGTTCCGTAGTCTTTGCTTCCTGAGAATTGTCTGGAAAAGTTTATTGCTGTCGCATTTCTTTGTATAACGCTTGTATCTCTCTTCCTTTGTTGATTGATGTAAATACGGCGCGAATATTTCCGTGCTCATAGCTACGAGTATGTTAAGAACCGCAATTAAATTTTGACACTGGATTGTTTTACCTCTTCAGGTTGTAGGTAGTGGTTACCCAGGTGTATGTTTCTTTTACTCATCAGTTGACCACATCCGCACACGCGGTGCGTGGGAACTTAGTCTATTATTTGGCAGAGGCTTCACGCTCTAGTGTCTCGGAGGTTGGTGTTAACATGTGTTTATTCAGGTCAAAGTGAGCGCTTTCACCAGTATGTGTAAATTTTTCCCTTTTTGGCAGTCATGCGATCATGAGCTTTGATTAGCATTTTGGAATGATTCAATCCTGGCGCTCTGGTTCAGTCTTTAAACGATTGTTCCAAATAGAGATTTTTGATCATTTGGTTTATTAGGCTTTTTGATACGCCGCAGCATAGTTCAGAACCGTATAGCGTTGCTTTTGCTCCCGCCTTTGCAAGTTCGTCGACTTTTTTGTTGCCTTCGATCCCTGCAAGGCCAGAAACCCATTTAAGACCTATCATGTTCTTTTCACACAGGGAGTTCAAAAGTGCTACGCCGTTTTGCACCAACTTTAAGATAATAGTGTCAAAACAACCATGGATGTTCTATTGTTCCGATCATTCATTTGCAGAGTTTAATATATTGGATATCTGCCAGTTATTTATTAAACAGATCAACTTGTAGTCACAAGTGGTTATTGTGGATTTCTAGTATTATAGTATTACCAGCAATAGAGAACTATTCCAGCTCAGGAATTGACAAGATCACCAGATGCGACCAATATAGGCTGTCTTATTTGTTATTAGTAAACGTTTATTTGTAAATGTTTACTGAGATAGTCTGTAATATGTTTGAATCTTGTAACGTAATGTCATTTACTACACGATTTACTACAGTATTTATCCAAGAACTAAGAATTAGTTTACTTACTCTAACGAGAATGGAGACGAATGGTAAAGTCCACAGTAGATTGTTACGTCCCAATTTTTTTGCGACTCTTTTAAGGGTGAAAAGAAGACAACGATCGTTATAACATCTTGAAATGGCGAACATCTTCAATCCGTCTGTTAGACAGTATGGAGTTCCTTAACAACGTCATAAAAGAGGGCTTTACATGGCCTTGTACTCAACTCAACTATAATTTACGACCATTTCCCTTACAGACCTACTGCTTGGACTTCCAAGTACCAGATTCAGCATGCACAGCAACAGCCTACCTCGGTGGTGTCAAGAACCATTTTGGCACCATTGGTGTTGATGGAACCGTAAGGTACCAGGATTGCGAGTCTTCCCTCAATACCACACACCATGTACACTCAATTGCTAAGTGGGCAGTCGATAGTGGCAAGAGCGTAGGTAAAGCATCTCCTATTGGAAATTAGAGGAAGATTATTAGAGAAAGATATTATTAGAAGAAGTTATGCTATAGAAACGGCAGCTCTGAGTAATGAAGTTGTGCTACAATTTAACTAATAAAACAATTTTTTTAAATAATATTTTATACCCTTGTAACTCACAAAGAATTGTAACACTGATATACTAAAATATCGTCAGGTTTGTGTGAGGATCCATCAGGTAGGCTTACTCATTCATACAGCTGCCTATATAGTGTAAATTAAGTGGCTCTATATTTTCACTGTTCAATGTTAGGGTAAATTGTTCAGTTCTGACTTTTTTTAAGAAAATCTTTGATTTAATTTTCTAAATATTGACATGCATACCCGTGTGTACTGCCTCATTGCTTTATCTGCAGGAATTTGGAGACTTTGGTTACACCGCTATGACACTGATATGAGAAGACCCAGCAGTTCATTTATTACAGATTATGGGGTAGAACACTGAACCCTAACGGCAACCCACAAACAAAGTCGTACTCATGCATGGCTCCTCCAATTGTTATTAATGAGAGGCTAAATTAGATAATACACATCAGTTCCTTCTTTTTCTTCATGTTCCTCTACTACCAGAGGGGGGGATTTAAAATAGTCCTTTTTGGACAAAATCATGCATGAATAATCCTCGTCCACGACATCCAAACAAACTCTGATGATTTATACCGGCACTTCTTTTGCGGAAGACCTTGCATTGAACTCGAGAATAATATTGAATCGTACAGAATCTAGTTCCATTCTATCTTCACATATTATGAAGGAGTATGACCGTACATAGAGTTATGGAATAAGATTGATTATTACCATGAGAGGAAAAGAGGGAAAGTCATATTAAGTCAGCCTAAGAGAGGGCATATTTAATATGGTATAGATAGAACCTTGCTATGGAATTACTGTGGATAGTCGATATAAAGAAAGGAAGGTATGGAAATGATTGTACCATCATATATTGGAGACATTGGATTTTTTAAAATACTTAATATTTCTAATATGTAGTATCTGGATATAATATTATTTAATGTTGCACAAGTTTTGCAACCGCTCTAAGTAGTCTATAATGGCCTCTGTGACGACCAGATAATAAATATCAATATTTGAATCTCCATCATCTCTATATCTATTCCCTCCACTGCTAGTATTATTGACAGAAAGAGGTACGCTAAATCCGACGACAGTGTTACCATGGCTTCCCTTGAACTGACGAATAAACCTTCCTTCCCATTTACGGAGGAAGAATGCTACCATCCCGGAGATTCGAAGACTGCAAAGGAACATTGTCTTACCCATTTGTGAAGATTTAATGAACACCTTTCATGTTGGCTCGTATAACCCTATGTTGCGGTATTGCCGTAAGTGACAACCAGCAAGATATGGAAAGTGATTGTCGCGAACAACAGAAATGATGAACAACAAACACATCGTCAACGACCCAAATGTTATGATTCCAGGTCATGAATCTTCCTCGCAGGCGATGGGCTAGTGTAAATAGTTTCTGCATTGGAATTGGCCAATGTAATGATACCATGAATACATGGGATTATGCTGCAAACTCCGGATGTATCTGCGATGAAAGTCGACAGATAATGAGCTACATCATCAAACGTCCTGTATATAGGTACAGGACGTATGGGTCCAGTGGTGTAATAGTGCGTTTCCATACATTAAATAATGATGCCGCCAATTGGTCATGTAACCTAATTTTAAATACGGGATTATCAGGACATAAAATATTTTTCTTATATGGGCGATTCTTTGAATCAAACTGGACAAGAAAAAAAGTACTATTTTAAATTTTTATTGAGCTGTTTATTCAACATGAAAACTGATTGACAACTTTTTAAAATTATGGTTTGATTACAAATTAGGCGTTGGCGTTGCTTCTTTCCTAATTAAAAAAGAATCAAAATCACTTTCACTTTCAACCACTTGGTCTTTCTTTTATACTAATCTCTTAATTTCTAATAACTATTTAATTTTAAGATAAACTCGCCAACAACCCGTGCTAATTGCTTTAAAAATAGTGATAATTGCTTATTTATATATGTAGGTACATAGAAAGCATAGATAAAAAGTATTCAAAATCAAACATTATTTTTTGTGTATTTATAGATATAGGTATAATATGTAGGTCCTATCGAATACTCGATATAAATCGGTAACAAATTTGGAAGTAATTATTGGTCAATTTCTTTCATGGCAGCGACAAACTAAAAATGTGAGTAGACGAATCTTTTTCGGCCTTCACAAGTTCTTTCCAGTCAAAATTAAGAAGTCCTTAGTGCAATCTCCGTTCTTACCTATACTAGACTATGCAGATGTGAGTTATCCTGGTAGCACTGAAAATTACTGGATAAACTAGAGCGACTTCAAAATAGTTCAATTCGCTATGTTTTCGATTTCCGGAAATTTTATTATATATCCGGATATAGAAAACGACTTCAATTTCTTTAGATACGCGACTGTAGGAATCTGCGAATCTTTTATACTCTATAATGTTCTATGTCTAAAAAATAACCCATGGGAATTCATGGTCGTCCACTTCGCTCCAGTCAGAATAATATTATTCCAATCCCACCCCATCACTCGTATTTTGTAACAAACTCTTTCGCCGTTCAAGCAGCTAGATTATGGAACCAGCTCCAATTCAATGTTCGAAACACTCGGTCGACTTTCACCTTTTACGTATCTTAAAAAAAGCATTACCTTGGTTGGCTGGAAGAGATGGCGGTAGACATTAAGTTCCCCAATTTTTATATTTTAATATTAAGTAAGTTAAGATCTTCAATAAAAAATATTTTATTCAGGTATTGTAACTACAACCAGGATCACACATGCTTCTCCAGCTGGTGCTTATGCACATACAGCTAATAGATTCTGGGAGTCCGATGCTGATGTTGCTGCTTCAAGTGTTGATCCTACGGTGTGTCGAGATATTGCCCATCAGCTCATTCACGGGGACCCTGGTAAACATTTCAAGGTAAACTTCTTAATTTATGCATGTATACCTACACAAAAAAATAACGAGCAGTCTGTACACATTTTCATACATATAGACCGATGAGAGGTTATGAAATCAGAAAAAATGAGGAGAATCTGCTACCCTTTAAGATTCTTCGTGAACTGTATTCCATAAACATCGTACTCGTTATCATACCGGGGCACAGTAACATACGAGTAATTAAGACCAGGATCTTCGAACCCTTGTCTAAGCAAAGATGTCTCAAATTTGTCATTACAAAGTGGCTGTAAAAAGAATAGAAAACTTGTTGGAGGAATTATGCAATTTAAAATCCTACACATCTAAACAATTACAAAACAAACGCCACAAAAAAGCGTCTGTCTGTCTGTCTGTCTCATGACAGTTTAATTGCTATAAATAGACTCAAGAACGCCTTGACGGTTTTCGATTCGGTTTCCACTGTTCATTAAAGCATTTCCCAAGATAGGTTATTGTTCAATACCATTATTTATCTAAAAAATAGGTTGAACGGTGATAAGGTTAATGTTAAAAGGATGAAAATAGCCGTGCGTGCGATTTTTAGGCGTTCTGTCCGATATTTAGATCGCGATACTCTTAAGAATCACTGAACAGATTTTAATTTAATTTTCACTATTGTTTAGATCATCTTTCGAGAGAAAGGTTAAACTGAAAATAACTGCAATATCAGTAGCAACGGACTGAGCAGCGAAGGGTTTATTTTAAATTGAGTCGATCGAAAACGCCTCGAATGTTTTTTTAATATTCTTTGAGTTAACGAATTTATTCGTATTCATATTTATTCGTCTTTATTAGAGTATCCATAGCTTTGGATAGAAACTCTGTCAACATTTTATTCGAAATTGCAACATCATCTCAAGCAATATATTTAAAACACTTGCCCGTCAGCTTGTATAAAATACAATCACAAGCCTTCCCTGACTCCGCCGGAAATACTTTTCTTCGATTTTTGAATTTAATACGATCAAACAGACATATATAGATTGCCAATGCTGTGGCCTAACCCACCATCTCATGATGCTAGGACTAATTTGTCGTATTGGCACTCTGAGCTGAGTTGCAACGACGGCACGGAAACAATTGTCATAATTTTTAAAAAAAGAAGAAAAAAAATAATACTACTGTTTGAGTGTAGTGTGTAATGCAACGCGTGAGTAATATAGTAATATGTGTAAAGTAAGATAATTTAATGGGAAATGGGGTAAA
>JAOPUG010000384.1:4347680-4362236 GCA_027564375.1 Micropterix facetella | reverse complement strand
AACGCATTTATACACACATAATATACACTCCCTCAAATCTCAGACAATATAAATTACCTATATATTTACTAGAGTGAACTCAGATTTTTATTTGATTACATAATATTTTTATTTGTATTTAATATATTTTCATTTTATTTATATTTTCATCTACTTTTATTATTTAATGATAATGTTGTTTTTGATGATTATTTATAACAATTTTGTAACCACTGTGAATCTAGAACTTAAGACTATGAAACCAAAAAAATAGAAAACATCTCTTAAAACTACATATTAAACTATTATTATATAAAATTTGGTTCTTCCTTCAAACACGGCGCTGCCTAGTAAGGATAAATGTAAAAACATTGTTTTTCTAAATATATATTTTTTTCTTTAATAAATAAAAAGTAATAAAAAATAAAAATAAACAATTATTTGAAGTACTAATACTCCGAACAATTAATCTACCAATACTCCGAAAAAAAATTCTCTCCAATTATTTTTATTCCATACAAGTTTAAAAATATATACTATTCCTTATATATTCTATACCTACATAAATGAATTAATTTTATTATCGATTTATTTTAATGTTTCTTCTTCATTCAGACATACTGCGTGAACCACCAAGTCGCCGATTCAGCCTGCACAGCCACTGCCTATCTATGTGGTGTGAAAACCAATAATGGTATAATCGGAGTAAACGCCAACGTAACGCGTGGTATATGCCACGGTCAAATATATACCGGTAACCACGTAGAGTCAATCGCTTTACGTGCACTGAGAGCCGGCAAGGAAGCTGGTATTGTTACCACTACTAGTATCACCGACGCATCACCCGCTGGTGCTTATGCACATATCGCCGAGAGAAAGTGGGAAAGCGATGCTGATATACCGGCTGATGAAAATCCTGAAGAATGTGTGGATATCGCTAGACAACTCATCACACATGAGCCAGGTCGTAATTTCAAGGTAACATTCATGTTTGTTATTGTTTGTTCTGAATTGGAGTCTTGGATTCTGTTTGAAGCCATGTGCAAAAAGAATAATATATTCTATTATATAAGTCTAGACGATAAATATTAAAAATAAAAATAATAATTCACTAAAATAGAATTTGATCTTAAACTTTGATTACTAAAATATCATTTCATTTTAACATCTGCTAACCTCTGTTAAATATGGACGTCGTCGGCATGGAGATGATATTTTACATGAAGAGTAATGGACAAGGAGTTGATAAAAATATAAAAAAGTGGTGATACGACGCTACCTTGTGGGACACCGGCGACACCGGTAGAATGTTAGAGTTCACACACTGGCGTCGACTTTAGGAAATGGTATAAGGCATTTGGTTACAGGGAGTGAAAATTAAGTGTTTCTATTTCCTCTCTTTCTTATTCAATACATCACGCCTAGCGTCAGCCGACCTGGCGAGTATAAAAACAGAGTTTTAAAACATTTAGAACTAGAAAAACGGAAAAAATCTGTCTTATCAGTCTATCAGCATATTTGTTCTGCTGTCTTCATATCTCAAGAAGTCTTTAATATCTCAAGAACGCGTTATCCGAATTCGAAACTTCGTTCGCTATTCTTTTTTTATTCATTAATGGAAATATACGATTTATGGTTTCGTCTGATAAGATCTATGGCTTCGTACTTACGCTAGATATAAAGCTCCCAAGAGCTAAAACTAAACTTTTTGATATCACAGTTTACACCGTATGTAGGGTCCGAGCGTGTTGGGTGCGGAATGAGTAGGGTAAGTCGGGGCAAGTCCGAGCAGAGGTGCAAAATGTGTAAGGTAATACAGGGCAAGTCTGGGCGGAGCTACGGAATATCGTACCTCCATAAAATGTTATAAAAATAACGTAGTGGCAGAATATACTATTCTTTGAGAATAAAATCATACTTTTAATAAAATATCGATCTCTTACAAAATATGGTGCTTCTTAAATACATCGTACCTTCAGGAAATTATCGCCTTTTAAAAAAAACGTAATTTCATTAAATATCGTACTTTAAAAAATGTACTTTTAGAAAATATTTCTATCTACGCATCTTCAGAAAATATCGTACATTCAGAAAATCTCGTACTTTAGGAAGTGTCTTTAAAAGAATTATCCGATTTGAAAAATTCTGTTGCTAATTACTTTGTTTCATTGTATGTCGTCAAGCTGATTAGGGCTGCCATATACAAACTGAACCAAGCACATAGTTTTGAAAAGTACATATTTCACTTTACTACTAGTTATTATTTATATACAGTGTACGGCAGATTGAAATAACCATATTCATCAGCTTTGACACCTGAAATGATTTCCATGATTGCATTTCAGATCATCTACCACTATCATCATTTGAGATCATTTATGACTATCATCATTAGAAGAAGTTATTTAAAATTTTAATGAATAAGTCAAGCTAATATTGTTTATCCGCAGGTAATTCTTGGCGGTGGTCGCAAGCATTTCTACCCTGAAAACGAAGGAGAAGGCAGACGTATAGACGGAATCAACCTAGTAAATACTTGGTATGATGATAAAAATGACAGAAATTTGGTTAATCACTATGTCACTGATCGTAACGAGCTAGCTGAAGCAATGGCGAATGACCCAGACTATCTAATCGGGCTATTCAGTGAAGGAAATATGGAGTACCACCTGTTAGCGAAGGAAACACAACCGACTCTGGAAGAAATGACAGAAGCCGCTATTCAAGTTTTGTCGAAGAGTGATAAAGGTTTTTTCTTATTTGTCGAAGGTAAGTTATCTAAGTGTAGGAAGAGTAAGTAAGTTTTTATTCTTCTGGGAGTTAACTTTTAACTGCTTCAACGTCAACTACCACTCAGTTGCTTATCTATATATGATCCAACTTCATCTTCCAATTTTTTTTCTAAATTTTATTTTATTAAAGTCCAGTGAAGTGTTCGTCTGTTAGCACTAATTAAGCATTTCTTCATGTTCTGTTTCATTATCGGCGCCAGCAGAGTATACATATCATGTAGTCATATGACGTGTATTTTGTAGAGATATTGATTTGACAATACATGATTCTTTATCTAATTACAGAATTTTCCCCGCCGTTCTTTCATGGCATTATCCTCATAGATTTTTTCATTTTAGTTTACTGATTCAATTGCTTTATTATCTACTGCCAAACTTCATTTAGTATTGATTTAATACGGAAAGGTCAGTACAGATCATGTGAGTCAGTCCAGGTTTCTTCGGATAAGTCAATCATTGGGTTAACATGGTCCTACATAGTCTAGAATAGTCAACTTCGTGAGATTTTGGTAGTTAATGTTACCTACGTAGATTCATATCGTTTACTATAGACTGCAAGCAATGTGCAGTAATAGTGAGCTTCACAACTACTCTTTTTTGTAATTTATGTTGACTGTACGTAGATTTTGGTCAAGACACGTCCGTGTGTTAGTATTAGCATTTCTGCTGTTAGCATTTCTGATTCCTAATGGTTCAGTTGCAGTTTGGGCCAGATGGCCACTTTTTGTGAGCTCGGTCGTCCCAAATCACGGAGCAGCTCCTATCCATGAGCCTCCACGAAGAGGAACTAACCTGGTGAACACGTTGTGCGGCAAATTTGTGGGAATACCTCGGGCGGAACTAGGCAGCTGACGTACTGGTCGGTTTATCGGTCATGCTGTTCAATCGGCAGAGGCCTGGAAGGGCCTGGAAACGTATGTTCCCTAAGATGCGGGGGTAGTTATTGACCTAACGTCACCTATCCTTAGAAACGATTGGTTATCCACCCGCTATTTCCGAGTGACAGAATGCCGTGTACAATACGTCAGGTAGAAGCCGCGCAAGCGACTTCGAACCCATGACCAGACGGGAGGATTGGGAAGCCCGTCTGATTCTGGTAGTCAGGGGTTAAGGAATCCTGCTAGGTGTTTTTGTTCAGTGCCTTGCGGTTAGGAGTTGGTCTCTGACGGACCGTGGCGGAACTGGAGAAGTGATTTGTCCACAAAGTATATGCGCATCTGGGGATGATATAACATCGGTAAAGTTCATTGAAACATCCCGGGGTGGCGGGTTCACCGGTAGCGATGACACTCTTCAGCTGTGTATCTTAGTTCACTTAGAATATTTAGATAAATATCAGATTGAGAAATTGTGTAGCTCTTATACTAATTTAAATTTATGATTTGTGATTGGCACTGTTAATCTCGAACACATTATTGTATTTCATCTTACATATAATTACTTTATTAGGTGGTAGAATCGATCATGGTCACCACGACAACAAAGCTAAATTAGCTTTAGATGAAACACTACAATTTTCCAACGCCATCGCAAAAGCTGCATCTCTGACAGATCCCAACGAAACTCTGATCGTCGTTACGTCGGACCATGCGCATGTGATGACAATGGCTGGATATCCCACTAGAGGAAATGACATATTAGCTGCCAACGATGACGAACTTGGTGACGATGGATTACCTTATACAACCCTGGGATACAATAACGGACCAGGGTATAGAGCGGAAGTCAATGGTCAAAGAATTGATATTACGTTAGAGGATGGATACATTAATCGTAAGGCCTTTTTTTATTTTAATTTAGATGGCATGTTAAAACATGCCAAATATCGAGTATTACTGTCCAATGACATGTGTTTCTTTTCATCAAAAGAGGAGCAATCTTATCGAATAGCTAGATATAATGTGTCGATAAATTCGAGAAATTTAATTTTAGGTGACCCCAACTTCCGCTTCCCATCAATGTTCCTGAGGGATAGTGAAACACACGGTGGTGACGATGTAGCCGTCTTCGCAAGTGGCCCCTGGAGTCATCTCTTTACCGGTTCATATGAACAAAACATCATCCCACATGCAATGGCATACGCTCTATGCCTAGACGACTACACATCGAATCATTGCTTATAAATGTTCTGTAAAAAATAAAAATCATTAGTATCACCATTTCTTTTATTTTTTAGAGTTCATCAAAACAATTAAAATGTAACTTTTAAAAATAATTGTTTACAATAATGTACTATGGATGAAGGTAGGTTTGCTATACCAATAAACAAAATATATCTATAGTGTTTTCAGGCCGTTTGCTATAGACAAAATATTTTATAAATTTTGATTTTCTGAAAGGGACATTTTGCTAGACTATGGATAATTGCGTGGAACACGGATGACGTAAACACAATTATTTATTTCTAAACAATAAAATATTTGTGTATATGAACCATTCAGCTAAAACCTTTTTTATACTATTTTTTTAAGATTAGAATTTGACATCTACACAGATAAATCTAAACACAATCTTAAATGTTACCCTTGATATATTTTATTATATCTATGAAAAAATCTGAAGCACTTGTTTTACTGCTAGAATCATGCGTCGCTGCGATATTTTATATTAGGTTTAATAGAAATAGAAAAAAACTAAATAAATAAAATTACGAAATCTAAATTGGTGATTATTACGAAAGTTACGGATGATTCTATTTCCACTTAAGCATTATCCGACATTTAGTTAAATTACATATTACATAATATATTAAACCTACGAAGCGTTGTTAATACTTGCCAGCAAGCATAAGTTTGGAAATAAAAACATTGACATATCTAGGAACATTTTATTAGAATATTTCGAAAGTAGGAACATAAATAAAAAACCAATAAATGAAATAAATTAATTAATTGTGACTGCTGTATATTATATAAAGTGTAATATATTATTTGAATTGTCGTTGTGGGTGTATAATTATTTGATAATAAGGTAAACTTATATATTATTAATATATTTTGCATGCGTAGGTAATAATACAAAAATATTGGCCAGCTTTTTCGAATGTATAATTTTGTGCTGATATTATGAATATCCAAAAAAATATAATTGTATACGGAAGACAAGACACTTATTAATAAATGAGAATGTTATCCACTTAAATTTTTAAACAGTTTCTCGTGATAAAAATTTTTGATTACGTAACACAAAGTTTTAAAAATATTTATTTATGTAATCTATACGTGTGTAGAATAATAAAATATTTGTGTCATCGGATAAAAATAATTATAATATTTTCTGTCATTTACAATTTGACACGATTCATTAATAAAAATATCTTATTAAAATGTCTTTTATTTTTTCGTATATATTTCCATTTTATCTACTTTTCAAATCCTTCACATTGCATTGGAACTGAATTAAAAATATTGCATCAATCAATATCATCAATCAATTACATCGATCAAGAAACTCAAAATGTAAGAGCTCAGCTTTAAATATCTAATGAGTATTGTATACTGTCACAATTAATGAAATTCAAATAGTTACCTTTTTAAAACTTTCGGTTTAAAAATCGATTTCATAGGTCCTGTTTATAAAATTACTAAATACTACATTTTAAAATATTTTTGATTTAAAACATTATTTTGAATGCATGGCCGATCTTGAAGACTAACCTTTTTCTACGAAAATATTATACATTCTAGAGATGGAAAACAATATACGCCTACCAGTGGTGAGAGATTGGATTACAGTGTGTATTTTAAAACTTTAGGTACATTTATTAAATTTATAAGAAAATTTTAGCGACGACAAAAGCAGCAGCTGAAGTTTTTCAATATATTTTCCGCTTGAACGAGTTGTGTTTAGTTCTTCGATGTCAGGATTGTCACGAATTCTGGAAAAAAATATTTGTAAATCATGTAGAAAGATGTAAATTGTAATAAATATAAATAGTAAATGATGCACGCTGTAGAAACTGGTTTGAATTATCGATTACTAGAAGGAGAGCAGCACAATTAATTAATTAGTGTCTAAAGAAGAGTAATTAGTGTCTAAAGAAGATGTAAACCTTAAGTCTACTCTTAAATCGTGACATCTGTATTTTTTTGTGTTCATTCCTTAAATATAATGTCGTCAATGAATATCATTTCTTAAACTGAATCATTTAATTTTTTGAACAAAGTATAATATATTTAATACAGTAAATAATTATTTTATATTAATGATAATATTAAAATATTATTACTAATTTATAGACTAAAAATATATTTTATGCACGAATATAGAAGGAATAATCAAACAATTAGAAAATAAATTATTAAGAAGCCGTCTATAAAACAGAAATGTTCATTAAAGAAAGCGTGGAAAAGAAGATCAAAGAAGCGTGAATCTCGTGATAGATGTTTGTAATTCTTAAAATCTTACCATCATAGTTGACCATGCCATCTCCGTCTAGATCAGCCTCGCGTATCATATCATCAACTTCTTCCTCGCTGAGTCTTTCACCAAGGCTGGTCATCACGTGTCTTAGTTCCATTGACGATATTAGTCCATCGTTGTTCTTGTCGAATACTCTGAAAAGTTAGTTGAAATATGATTGTTTTTTAGAGGTATACAAATTTTAAATGAAATAAAACACATAAAAATAATGTTAATGGACATATTATTGCCTTTATTTGAAAGGTAATTTTATGCGATTAGTGTTTAAACGTGATTTCGGGTATATGGGCGCCATGGCTGCCTCGAATGTAGCGCAATCGGGAAGCCTAATTTTCGACCACTTTATCAAGCAACTGGGGCCTAAATCAAAAATATATTGGTCGTATATCGGCAATGTTGCGGCGAATGTTAACTTAGACGTGATACAAAGTCTGTGGTTTATCGGCGTAGACTAGTGACTTAACATATTGCCAAAGAAAGTAATCCATAGGTGTGAGATCACACGATCGTGGAGGGTAGTTCACAGGTCAATTACACGAATGCATGCGCTCATGGAATGTTTCCAGCAATACATTAATGGTGTCGCACGCTGTGTGACATGTTCTGGCGTAAGTCTATTCATGGCAAAATAGCAAACCGAACTGAGCACAAATCAGCTGTCAGCTGTGAAATTGACGGTCGCTGGTTAAAAACCAAACCTCTAAAAACACCCTATATTTCGACGTATCCGTTAAAACATCCAACCTTTAATTATATTATGACAGTATAATAAAAGCAGGTTTAGTTTTATATTTATATCTCATTTTAGGTTTTGAACTATTAACTAATGGGACGCGCTATTAGGTTATTAAACTATGCATCTATCTAAATCTGGTTCTTGTCACATTTTTTCAATTGATAACTCTTAGATGTTCATGCGCGGTCTTGACATTTTTAGATTTTTGAGGTAACAAGTATAATGTATCTTGGGATAGTAGATCTATATATGATCCTAAAATAGAGTGATATGTGATATCTTGATACCTAAAAGCTTCCCTGAGTTCATCTTCGCCATCAGCGCCTCTCATCTTCTTGGACATCATCTGCAAAAATTCGTTGAATTCAATGGTTCCATTGCCATCTTGATCCACTTCGTTGACCATGTCACGCAGTTCCGTTTCTGAAATCAGGAAAAGTTTATATGAAAATCATGTTCCAGGTAACAATTATTCAATACCATCTTCATAGGCGCATCGGTGCGCGGAGACATTCGCCACTTATGGGAATCCTTTGTTATAAAACTACAGTAAAACAAAACTTACAAGTACTTTTCAAAACGCTAGCGCTGGGCTCGGATCGGTTTCTATGTGGTAGCTCTAAACATCTCATCCTTATTATGAATAAAACTAATTAGCGAAAGGATATTTCAAGTCGGATAATTTATTTAAAAGTTATCGCCCTCAAGTCCGATTTCAAAAGTTCTTTCGATAATGTATTTTCGTATTAATTCGGATATCTTATAAAAAGTTAGCAACCGAAAGTTAGCTTATAAGAAGTTAGTTAGTTACAGCTGAAAATGTGATTTCTTAGTCGTCCGTTTGTATGGCAGCTCCCCGATCCATTTTAGCTTATCGGCTCTTTCCATCAATGAATAAAATAAAATGGGGAAAAATTATTTAAAATCGGATGAGATACTGATGACGCAGACAGACAGGGTAGATTTTAAGATCGTCACTACCGCCACCCCGAGACGTTTCAATAAACTATAGTTAAATCGCCTCGAGATGAGCGTAAGAAATTTGTTACAATACGACCCATGTACCCAACATCACCAACAGCCCATGGGACTCCAACTCCTCACCGCGAGCCACTGGCAATTTTCAAATCCAGTAGACCCCCTGGCACCTTCACTCCCAGATTTGGTCAGATTTCTCCGACCTCCCATCTGTTAACAGGTTCGAAGTCGTAAGAACCCCTTTATTAATAAAATAAGAACCCTTGGCGTTAGTCAAACTCTTACTTTACCGGTTTTAGCGATTGGTATAAATTATAATTTACCTGATGGACGTTGTCCCAAAGACCGCATGACCACGCCAAGTTCAGCCATTGTAATAGTTCCATCTTCATCTTTGTCGAAGAGCATAAAAGCTTCCTTGAATTCTGAAAGAATTAAAGAAATGTTTATCGTTTTTGTGTATTTATCTCCTGCTGGTAGCTAAAATAGATCTGGTCGAAGTTCAATACAATAAGTCTACTCTCAAAATTATTAGATAATGCCTGTTTGTTCGGATACTGTCAATATCGTTGTTGGAAATAATGTCTTCTCTTTTATTATTTCTCTTTAATAGTAATATAACAAAGAGCCTGGCCACTATCTATCACCTAGACGCTGATGACCTTCAAATTTATACCCATTCTAGGACCGAATTGGAAATCTCTAACATGAAAACTGATTTAGAGAATATCTCAAACTGGGCTAAATCTCATTATGTATAATCAAGCAAAATAACTTGTTATTATCATTAGAAAGTCAAAGAACCCTGTCATCGATTAATCTCCCTCCTCTTTTACCTTAATATTTTTTTATTATATTATAGAATATATTGATCAATTAATTTTATGCCAGGGACAAACTAACTACTTTAGTAAACGGATCTTCGGCTTTATTATCAGCTGTTGCAGAAGTTCCTTCAAATGAACGTTAAGAAGGCCTTGGTACAAATTCTGTTATTCTGGTATATTAGACTATGCAGATCTGTGTTATCTTGATGTTATTGAAAAGCGATCGGGCATTTTTGAGCGATTTCAAAATTCACTATGTTTTCAGTTTAGAGAAATTTGGTTGCATATACGAATGTAGATTTACCTACTACTTAACATCATATATGTTTCTCCATGGCTGAGTAAAGGCATCTCCTGAGAGCAGGCAAGAGTCGATGCAGTGGCATATTAGAGGATCAGCTCATCTCAAGAAATTTAAGGTCGATCCTTCAGCTGGGAAGGTAATGGCCACCATCTTTTAGGATTATCAGCGGATATTTTTGATAGAATATTATGATAAAGGTGACAATATTCTATGGCAATTAAGAACAGGCATTAAAGAAAAAAAGAGGGGAACATTGGCCAAAGGTGTGCTGCTTCTGCGTGATGAAGCACTGACGATGACGATGAAGCACTGTGACCGAACATTTTGCCAACCAAAATGAAAACGATTTTAAACTGTTGATTAAAGACATATCAGCATAATTGGTGTTATACTGGTGTATTACAAATAAATATGTTGATCTTGTTTGCTTTAAGACAAAGATTATCTAAGATATATGGACTATCAACAGTGCCATCTACAATTTTAAAGAGAAATGGCATATCGACTAATATTCGTCTCTCTTCTAAGCCCTCAATACGTAGTCACCTAGTTGCTGGGTATAGGAGCCGAATGCGGGGCAATTAAGGAAACGTATGTGCATCAGAAAGATTTTCTGGTATTTTTGGATAGCTTTCTTATAAAAAATATCTTATTAACACCATAAAATAAAATATAATTTTAATGTCCTTATCTTGCAGGTTTCTAATTTCTAATTCCAAGTATTCATAAATATTTGATAGTGCAAAGCTCATGGAGGGGATTATATGTCTTTGTAGTTAGTTGCTGGGTAATAAAATATTATGTTAAAAAATTAAAATTAGTGATTTTCGTTTGGTCTCACGAGTGTATATGAGAGTGGATAACATAGATATTTTTGTCTTTCTAGATACTTCTCTTTAGAAAAGAAACTACAACATTTTGGACCTACCCTAAAAGAAAAAAATAGTAGTGAATGCTAAAATATATTTGTGGACCACATGATTGGTGCTCTATTCCACCATAATTCTACCGATGAAGACATTTACAGGAAAAGGATTCATACAATATTTCTTATATTTCCTTACATATAATAAAATGCAACGTCTGCTTTGAGCATTCTTTGGTCATCAAATTCTCTCCCTTATAGCACCGTTTATTTTCAATCTGGACTTGACACCCATGGCCACGATCTTTTATTTCTTCAGGAGAAAAGAGTTCAATGAAGGCTATATTTGTTAAATTTTTTCAGGCGCTTGAAAATTATATTAAAACATTATGAGAAGTATACAAACCTGCAACTTGTTCCTCAGTGAGGCCGTACTCCGACTGAAACAAGGAGATAAAATACACGATAAATAAAATACAATATCGAAAATTGACTTGAACACTAATTATTACTTAATGGCAATACTGGTAACACTTATTACATTTAGTTATTTATTTAACTGGTTATCCATTTATTTAACTATTTAAACATTTCTCAGTTTATTTACCTACATAGGTAAATATATGATTATAGTAATTATGAGTAGCATACTCAAACTTGCATGGCAAGGCCATCCTATTTCGGCCGAGGCCTGTTCTAAGGTTGCCTTTATTTTGTCAATGGGTAGATGTATCGCCGTCCTTATGATATCTAAAGAAGCAAAAAGAAAACCGTATCCAAGCTATGGAAATAAAACCATTACCAAAAATTCAAATTAAATAATTCAGAAACTACTCAACACTATAAATTTTAATATAAACAAATAATGATCACATTAACGTAACAAAATTAATAATAATATAAATAGTAGTAATCAAAATAATAATCAATACATTTGGGGATAACAAAGATACTAGATATTATATTATGACTGTACATTACGCTATGTATATGATATGTACTTTTATATAATTACTGTACGCTACGCTAAACAACATATTTCTTCTTATATGAAAGCGCCCGTTACAGTTTTTGCTAGTTCATTCTCGCTGCGTGAATCCCGGTAAAAGAGATTCGTTTAATATCAGAGGGAACGTCTTCAATTTGATATTGATTTTAAAGACGCCGTCTCTTTGGGTTAAGAAGATTATTGTTGAAGTAATATGTATAAGTAGGTTGTACTGAAAGTTTCGATGGACTTCGATCTCGTAAACCTGACCAAACTTTCCACGTTGCTGCAGTTGCATTTGCTAAGCTACCTCCACATACCGAAGTCTTATGATTCAGGATAATTGCAAGAAGACTTCTGCGCTGGGACCACTCCAGCTTGTAAGATAAGATATTTTGCTATTCACAATTTCGCATATAACCTTGCAAATGGCTACGGTTTCCCATGTTACGGATGGAGGATTTATATAGAAAAGGAGGCACATGTGACGTGATGGCATGTGGAAACAAAATCTGTCGCAACATTTTGAAACCGCTGAATACGTTTAAGGTCAAACTTATGAAAGCAGGCGTCCATTAAGCAAGGATCTTAATCGATTATGGGTAAGACAACAGCATTAAATAGTAGAATACATATATATTTTACTGAGATATTCTCTAATGCGGTAATGCGACTTGAGTCCAGAATAACACCATTGAGTTTTGAGCTTTACGTGATAGCCAAATAATAGCTTTCCATAATGGTGAAGACCCAGATTTTCCACACCCATTTTCCCCCACACAAATGTTTCGGAATGAATAAGAAAACATATATATGTATGACCAAAAATCAATTTATTGTTTCTCAAGATATTCTTCGTGAGCGTTAATACATTTTGTCATACATATACACCAATGTTCATAACATTTGTTTCAATCCTCCGTGGTGACCTCGGAAATATGTTTTTCATATTCTTCGACAGCCTCTTCTGACGATGAAAATCGTTGACCGCGTAATTGGTTCGCAATTTTTGGAAACAAGATAGTCACAAAGTGCCATGTCAGGACTGTGTGGAGATGGCTCATGAGTTCTACGTGTTTCACTTTCAAAAATTCGTTTGTCATGTGTGAGAGCTGGCATTGTAATGGTTGTAAGATTATACAGCATGTCTGTAATTTCCGGCAAGCAAATGGCCGTGTACCAATCAGCATTCAGGGTAAGATGATTCTCCAAAGCAACAGTAGCCACGTGAGTAGTTTTCCTAAAAAAAGAAGCGATCATCTGATTCGCGGCACTTTGCACGCGCGCCACATTGGTTGAGTTCGGCGCATCTTGAAATATCCAAATGGCCGATTGCTGTTCTTTTTCGGTGTTGTAGCTGTAAGCCCATATTTCCCTTCGTTGAATCTGGTGGACGCCCCTTCGTTGAATCTGGTAAGCGCGGCATTGCACTGAGTAACGCGTCTTGTTTTTTGAATGGGGTCAAATTGTGTCGGATCCACCGCGAGCACAGCTTTCTCATAGGCCATTTTTTGTGTAGAATTGATTGTACCTGACTTATGCCTATGCCCGAATCTCATAATAAGTCACATGCCTGTCTGTTTCGATCATTCGGCGTACAGCATCGATGTTTTTTGTCTTTGACAGCGGTGGACGGGCGAATTTCATGAAATACGCAACAGATTGACACGAACGCGTTTGAATTCTGCAAACCAGCCATAAATTGCCGTTTTGCTTAGTGCGTCATCTCCAAAAGCCGATTAAAGACGAGCGAGGCTCTCTGAGCTGCCTAATTACACTTAAAATTGTAGAAAATCAGACAGCGATAATTATTCTTCGTAATCAATCGTAGTGCAAACACGCCAGTTCAAAAATTATGCCACAATGAAAAAACAAATGACAGTTTGATGGAACAAACTTTTTTCTACATCCAAAGAGTTCTATTTTTAAAAGTTGTATTTATTGTTTTTAAAACTATGTAAGTGGCCAGTCTGCAAACTTTCAGCGTGACCTATGTATATTTAGCACATTTCGCTCAGAATAAAAAATCAGGTATGACGATTTAGCGAGATTTAGCTGAAGATCTAACATAAATCATATGGACACTTACAGAAAATTGTCGCGTCTGCTGTGCTCTCGTAACTTGTCTGATCCTCCTGTAGTCGATGTGATACTTCTTATCTAACTCCATCGTAATTTTTCTTCATGTTTAATGTCATTAATAATGTCTATTGAAACCACTCAATATCACAGCACTTTAATTAATTTCATTTCATATCTAATGAGTTGCTGAAACGCTAATGCCGCTGTTTGTTTGAATTGTATCTATTTCGGTCGTGACGTGACGGCCTTTTTGTATGTTTTCGAGGCGGCGCATATGACCAGCTATTTTGAGCACTATGCACGGGGAAAGTGTATAATACCTATTGCTCAATTACTTCTGGAACTGCAGTATAATTAATGGAAAATATAACTATCTACATAGTTAAAATAATAGTCCTTTTATATGTCAAATTATACAATATTCGGGGAATAAAAAATAGTATCGTATTCTTACCGAGAAATGTCAACTACTTTAGATATTTTAAGTTTATTTGATAAATAGTCAATTAAGCCTTAAAACTAATTTCCCTCAGAGCAATTAAAGCGGAAGAATATTTGGGGCGTCATGAGATTTATCTCTAAC
>JAOPUG010000384.1:4317537-4328500 GCA_027564375.1 Micropterix facetella | reverse complement strand
GTAGTTATTTGCCGTTTCTATGACACGTCGGCAAAAGGTATATATATATATATATATATATAAAATTACAATAGAATCTAAGGTTAAGTGTAATATATTTCTTATAATGACAAAACTTTCCTAATCTGCCACTAAATGGAAACATATAAAAGTACTCGGCCATTTAACGCCTTAGCGCGTGACTGGCCCATACATGACAATCGATACATTACGCTTAGCCAACGTACCTAGTTTTATTTTCCTCCCCCAAGAATGCGGGAGTGTTTATTCTGAATAGTAGTGTGAACAATCCATGGCTCCTTGCCAATAAGACCAATAGGAATTTAGGATTCGACGAAAACATCGGCGGCGGCAAGAGCCAGCAGTTATTTTAACCGCTATAATAAATTCACCCCCGAAAGATCTAGCGCATAATCGCCATCTCGACGTGACAAAAGATTCTGCCGCGAGACGCTGGAAAAATGCGATATTTTCATTCGGGCAGCTCGCCGCCAGGCATACGAAAACGTTCTCCAAACAGTGATGTGTGTGTGGAGGTCGCAAGAACCTATTCCACGTAGTCAAATATTTAGTTTATTACGAAAAATCATACATAGTTACAAAGATATAACTGCCTACTTGAACTTTGACATTACAGTGTTTAACAGCAAAAGGTTGTTGTCTGTCCGCGTCTATATCAATTTCTTTTCTTACTATATATATTCTCAATATAAACAATGTTCATCTCATTTTCTCCTAAAACATTGCATCCCATGCAGAATTGAATTTGTAAAAGCATTTGAAATTAATATAAATTTATAAATAATCTATTTATTAACATTTATAAGAGGTTATCACTTTCATCAGAAGCTTATATTTTACAAGCGAAGACAAATAAGCCAACGCCCTAGTTTTTTTTATCATATTAATTACAAGCTCTTATTATAAATGAATGCATTTTTAGCTGTATTTTTCTTGACGAAGAAAGACGGAATAGTTTATATTACCTAGATGATCGTATAAATCTAGAGGGAGCATTAAATTTTTTTTGACCCAATTAACAGGCTACTTAGAAAGTTTTGCGAAAAAAGTGTTAGTCTATGAGACACTGGCCAGTTTGAAAAAGGACTACTTTATAAAAAAACAGATATTCGGTATTCAAATTTCCGTCAACATTTTTTAAAGAACTAATACTGAATAGGTATTTTGCCTCACTGAAAATGCACCTGCCGGGAACATGTTAGCATTTTCGCGATAATATTGCTATGATAACCATAGTTATATCGTCAGCTCCCATAATATCGATGCTATGTTTCCAAAATATCGACTTCCGCTGACAGCTCCCATGTAGTTTTATCTTCGCGCTTGACATTGAAAATGACGACGTCGTCAAGATACATTCAGCCGAATGAGTGTTTCATCGCCCGCTGTTACATTTTTTTTCTTTCCAGTCAAAGAAACTATGTAGTACAAGTTCCGATGCCAAATGAAGAAGTTAAGGAGGATAGGAAAATGAGGGGGGGAGGGGGTGTGATGGACGCTAATTTGCTCTTATACCTTAGAAAACTGAATCATTGATAATTAAAATGTTTTAAAAATGCAACAAGGTTTTTGTATTCAATTCAATACAAATTTTGAAAAAACATCTTCAGTTATTAATAATCACATATGTTATTCTGTGTGCTTATTAGCTCGCCGGAAAGATTAGGGATTGCTGATTATAATCCCAAGTCAATAAACCTTATTTGTTTTATCGGGTTGTATTACAGTATTTTAATTTAAAAAGCGCGTCTCAATTGCATCGTAAGCGCGTCTCAATTGCATCGGTAGCCTTGTGAATTACTGCATTTTTACCACTAAAATAATTTTAGAAAAGTCTCAATTACAAAATACTCGATATTTACTATAGTAGCCTAAAACAATATTGACAAATATTTTTGACATTAAATAATATTAAATTACATGCATAATAAAATGGAATATAAATGATGATAATAGATCCCTTTCTGAGTTAGAAAGTTGATTATATTGACTTTCTTTGATCCGATTCACAACATCAAACATTTAAACAAATGTGAAACAATAATCCATGCTTCCTTCGCCATTATTTTATCCCATTACCGGGTATTTTCCGATTTTAACTCATTTCAACTTCTGTGGTATAAAAACGCATTTTTGGGTTTCGAGAATTCTTTCGCCAAAATACGAAATAAATTGGAAATTGAAATTGAAATTGAATACTTCTGCGCTATTCGTGCTCAGAGGGTTATGGCGCCTTCTACGCTATTCGTGCTCAGAGGGTTATGGCGCCTATTTAAAATTCTACTGCTCGTCGTTACTTATGGCAATAATATATAGGATATCCTTTGCCTCATGTAATTAATGCACTACACATTAGCACATACAATAATAAAAGCAACAAAATTTCAACACACAGATACCTCGACTGTAACATATAAAATATGTTACAGTCTGAGATGAATAAAATGAATATAATTATTACGGTGCAGTTAGGTCATCACCATAGGGGTCTCCCGCGAACTTCACTGTGACAGATTGGACTTCCGCATATACTTAGCCCATACTGAAAGTTTCTCGATTCTGATAAAGTAAAACACGTACATATAATGTTTAGGGGAGACCGGGTACAACAGTAACACTTTCTACTTTTACTTTGATTTATGGCTATCAATAATATTTTCGATAAAGTGAATTTAGCCTTATAAAACTTTCGTCTATACTCTCTTGGTTTCATAAAATTACAAACCTACAAAAAAAAAATGTCGATTGTTACTTTCGTGCTCAGGGTCAGGACGAAAGTAACATGCAACGGGTCGAAAGTAATACGGTACGGGAAAGTAACATCGCTAAGGTCTTGCGTATTATTATACGTAGGTACAATGAAAACATTATTATATGTACATAGGTTCAACAAACGGACGACCAAAAAATCACATTTTAGTCACCAATTTTTATTAGTTCTCAGAATTAAAAAAAAAATTGACTACAATAATATTTTTTAAATAGAACTATGCTTTATTGAGTTACAATGATTGACTTAAGAGGATATAACTCAAGAACTCGTTCTCGAAACCCGAAAATTCGCTAATCTTCTTTATCCATCGATTGGAAGTTGGATCCGTTCCTAGAAAGGATCAGGGAGCTGGCATACACCCCTCACATTTTCATTTGTACGGTTGCCAACTATTCATTAGCCATCCAAATGAGTGCAAAAACTGATTATAATAAAATAAATCAATCAGACTGTGTGTTCAAAATTTAAAGACTAATAGCTTAGGGGTACTTTCTTGGTAGTTCTAACCTATTTTTGCATACTTTTAAATACTGGCCATATACATTCATTTATAGCCAATATATTTAAAAAAATGGAAAAAACATTCATTTGTTTTTTGTTGATGTTGAACATAAATGCTACCAATATAAGGAATTTTACGTTTTTAGTCAAATTAGTGCATAGCCATATATCAAAAGTGACCGCAAGATGGGTATCGTGAATGATGAACCCTGCATTAGAAACAAGCCCGCTTGGAATGCTGTTCGCAGTTTTGAAGCTATATGGAAAGAATTGAGACACAGTCATCGAAATAATTGGTACTGGACATAAAATTTGGATTCGTAATTATGACCCTGAGGGCAGGCAAGAGTCGATACAGTGGCATATTGGAAGATCAGCTCATACCAAGAAATTCAAGGTCGTTCGTTAAGCTGGGAAGGTCATGGCCACCATCTTTTGAGATTATCAGGGGATATTGCTGATAGACTATAAGGATAAATGTGTCAATATCACGGCATCGTAATATGCCATTATTCTGTGGTAATTAAGAGCAGCATTAAAGAAAAAAGGAGGGGGAAATTGGCCAAAGATGTGCCTGCTTCTGCATGATAATACCTCAGTTGACACCGCTCAGATTGTAAAGGCTACCGCGCGCGACTCCTTGTTCGAAACTATGGACCACCCACCGTACAGTCCAGACATGGCCCCCAGTGACTACTTTTATTCCCGAACCTGAAAAAAGATCTCCGAGGTAATCGATATGCTGACGATGAAGCACTGAAGGCGGCTGTGACTGAACATTTTGCTAACCAAAATGAAAACTACTTGTTTTACGAGCTTAAAAAATATATTTGACAGATATAATATATGCATTGAGATAAGAGGTCACTACATTGAAACATATTTAAAAAAGTACATCTCCATATCTTTGTTTTCATACTATGCTAAGAACACATTGAATGCTCCTCTTAGTACCTTTTAGGCGAATTATCCGACTAGAAAAAATCTTAGAAATTAATTTTATTCTCGTATGGATAACCCGATTAAACTGCTATTTAGCTGCCAGTGTTAGTGTTTTAAAAGATACTTGTACGTTTCCTCTTACTATTAATTTTAATTTGGAATTGGTAATTTATCTCCGCCATTACAATGTAAGGAGCTCGTATTGTACTAAATTTGATGTTGGATTATCAAATATCTATTTAACACATCGCCTATCTCGTGTCTGTCGCTGTTTGCAGATAACTACTGCTTAAGGTAAGGTAGATCTACAATAGTTAAAGTTGACACATGAGCTTTACAAGTGTGATTCACGTCAATAATAGATAATAATATGTTGTCGTTTTATCTTCTATAATTTTAATGTTTTATTTAATAGACATATATTCCTATATTTGTAGTAATGTAAATATTTTCTTTATTTAATTTTCATTCATGTTTTCTAACCGACATTTTTTATACTTATGTAATAACATTAGGTACTAGAAAACACTAGTTGAAATTTCAAAAATCATAATATATATTTTGGCTGATTTTGACTTAGAAAACTTAATAGTTTCATTCACACATCGACGACCGTTACTACAATTCCTAGATAAAAATTAGATTTCGGTATTTCTTTGTCGACAATACTGTCTTTCAAAGAAGAAGAAAATTATAATTATTATTTTAGGGTAAAACAAAAAAATATTTTAATATTTCTTCTATTCAGCCAAGTTAAAGACCCAATGGATTTTTTTCGTACACACAAATATCTTATTTTTATGGATAAAATAAGGTGTTTTCTTGCCGTAAAACCAGAAACCACGGACCAAAACCAGGATTTCACCTAATGAAATGACACCGGATTAAAAGCTAGATTAAATAATTATACTCTGCAGTCATGTAATTATTAGAGTAAAATTTAACGATTTTAGACCTTTGTAATAAATTATCAGCTGCGCCCCGCGGTTTCACCTGCATGAAATATATACAACAAACTAACAAATTTTACCTCTTTATAACATTAGTATAGATAGATGTAGATTTTAAATTATTACCATTTTTCATTATTACCTAAACTTTGCAACCTAATAACATGCTATAAAAGGAAAATTTTATCTTCATTAAATTTACCAAGTGATAAAATGATAATAAGTACACTTAAATATAATCTTAAAATTGTACAATTTATTTTGAACATAAAAAACGGTATTGTGGCTTAAATAAAAAAGCTACGTAAATCGCAACACCATCTTTTTTTTTAGATCTACATTTTTGTTGTACATTATTTTTACATATATCCGACGATTCGGTCAGCACACGCTGATAAACAGCCAATTAGCGCTTTATCTAATTGATTTACAAATATTGAAATTTCGAACTGAAAACTTATATCTATCAAGATAAAATCAAACAAATTTATAATCCAGGGTATCCTATATTATTCGTTGTCCAAATTACATATTATATATTATTAATTGTTCAGGGTAGTCTGGAAAACGACGATTGTAACATCGCCAAAACTTCACGCGTAAACGTAGCTTCTATTAATAAATGAATTTTTAGAATCAGTTCAGTAGGCCAAGAGACCCCCTACATACAAACAAACAAACAAATTTAATTTCTTCATAATATTCGTAAAGATGCATACATTTAAATTTAAATCGAGACTCTAGCTCTATTGTAATTTAATACGGTCGCCGATGTGTTGTAAGTAAATATTGTCCTCATTCGGTATGTTAAATAGTAATATCTGTTCACAGGCCCGCAACAAGCCGGCGGATGGAAGCGGCCACGTCAACCAGAAGAACGCGGCTGCGTGCGCGAAGGGCGGGCAGGCGGGCGCCAAGGGCGGTCCGCCTCGAACGCCCGCCAAACCCTCCGCGCAGAAAGGGCAGGTGAAAACCGCGCCGCCCAAAGCGGCTGCTGCTGCGGCCGCTGCGGCTACCGCCGTCAAAGCCGCACCGCCGGCCGGCAAGAAAAAGAAGGGCCACAAGCATCAACAATACGAGCTCATCGTCACCATCAATCTAGTGAGTAGTTGTTTTCTTCTCTTTACATAGACTATTTCTATAACTTATCAACGTAAGAGCTCGGACGTATGGACACATTGATCCCATGTCATCCAAATAATCATAAAAGTATATGTATGTACGCCAGCCCTAAAGTAGCAATAATTAAATTTATCCTTAAAATAACCATATAAAAACACAAAATGGACAAATATCTTTGAAAACGAATTGCAACATTTTAGAGCAGAACAAACACTCAATATTTTGCTGATTTTTATGACGACGCCCTTCGAAATACCGGTTAATTTCAGAAAGTTAATATTGATTATGTTTATAAAACCAGTTAACCGGTTATTTTCCAATTCGAACTGCTCATACCTTCGACTATCATTAGAGTTGAGAAAGGCGAAGTGTTGCAACTCGAGGAAAACCAAAATCTGGCAACCTCCCATGGATGTTTGTCTAATATGATGTTGATATTCTTATAAATATCTATGTCTTGTGTGATTTTTTTTTATATATTTCGTAAAATAATCAAAAAATGAGTCTCATTTTATTTTCCTGTTATTGGTATTATGATACATACGTGAAACGTGACAGCCATGTTTGACGAATCAAATTTAAACAATTTCTTTGAAAGCACAGCCGTGTATAGGCTGTCATATATGTATAAGAAGACGTAAGCGTATAAGCAGGCATGGTTGAAGAATTGGCCCCTTAATCTCGCTTGACAAGCTCGCAACAGCTTCCAAAGTGAATGCAGTGCTTCCCTGCCTGGCCGGGGGTGGAGGAGCAGTGGCAAAAAATTATAGTGAAAGAAACTTGGCGAAAAAAGGCAATACGAGGCGTTTGACCGCGTAAATCATTTTGGACTTTTCCGAAAAATTGAGTCTCTAGGCATTCAAGGCGATCTCCTGAGGTGGTTTGCTTCCTACATTCGCAAGCGTAGTCAGGCTGTTGTTGTGAGCGGACATCGTTCTGACTTCACTGCTGTCCCATCCGGTGTACTCCAATACTTGCATCTTGGTCCACTGCTCGCATGTATAAGCGATATAGGTACCTGTTTCCGCTGGTCCGAATAAATTCTCTACGCATGTGATATATCCATTCGAAGTAATGAATCTGATTTAAAAAGACTCTCGGACCATTGCATCAGTAACGACATTGAAATAAACGTCTGAAAGTGTCATAAAATATAAAGAAGTTCAGCTGAGATTATTATGCCAATGCCGCTGGTGATACTTTACCAAAGCACTTGCGTTCGCTACCTGGGTGTATAGCAAACTTCTAGGTGATTGTCACTGTCGGCAGGCAGCAGAGAGGGCGTACAGAATGCCGGGGTTTGTGTTGAGGATAACTAAGCCCTTCTCATGCACCAGTATCACACTGATGTTATACAACATATATGTCCACAGTATTCTTGAATTGGCGTCTACCATTTGGCCTTCGCAATATAACGATCACAAAGCCCAACAGAGAGTATTCAAAAGTGGTTTGTCCGGTGCCTAGCCCGACGCGAACATCTCGCGTTTGACTTCTACCATGATAAGCTGAAGCAGTTTAATATGCTATCGCTTGAGAATCGTCCAACTGTTGCTGATATGACTATGCTACATGACATCGTCGATGGGGTCTTGGATAAACCCATGCCTAGTTTCAATCGTCGCTCTGAAGGTGCCGCAAAACCAGACCCGTTCTATAGAGTTATTCGAGCATCCGAGACGACATTTTAACTACGCGCGCAAATCAATGCTTTATCGTTTGCCACGTACGTATAATAATAAATTCACAGATTATGACATTTATAGCAGTAACAAAATTATTTCAAAACAGGCAGTGAGTTCAGTCCTTAAAACATCATTATAATAATATTCATATATCTAAATATTTATACATTTATATGTTTATACATTTATATTTATACTTCGTCTATGTATTATGGACGCTACAGTGTTACTACAAAAAAACAAATATAATAATAGTTTAACACAATATATACCCTAAATAATTACATTTTAACCAAATAATATACATATGTCAAATTATTTTCCACGGTGTAAGTTATAATCGGCATAAGAACATGTCTTTTGAAGAACTCTGAAAGTAATTATAAGTGTAATTATAATTATGCTAAGTAAGTAATTATAATTATGCTATTACTTTACCCAAATAAATAAATAAAAAATAATAATAACAATACGTTCAAGTAATTCCTTCGTAATGTGGTCTGCGACTCCTGAATAAAAATGGCATTGATATAAAGACAGATCAAAATCAAGCCGACGGTACCAGATATGCAAAGGAAATTTTCTTTGAATGCTCTTCATTGTTAGGATGTATTTACCCTCATATCCAACCTAGATAACAAAGTTGTAATCAAAGATGTTTCTACCGAGATCAGTAATATTACTAAATTGCCTATTGCCTATTGCCTATTGCCTATTACCATTATTCAAACAAATGTTTGAAATTGCAAATGTAACGATTGGAATTGTAACGCCCAGATCCTTTTATTAAGTTAAGATCTATTTATTGGGTTACTGCTCATGTAGTAATTAGGTCATACTGAAAGTTTCTAGATTCTGATAAAGTAAAACCCTTGTCATATTTGTATTGTATTTACTGTTTTCCAAAGTATCCTCCCTGACAATTTATACACTTTTTCATTCTTTGAAATCATTGGGAAAAGCTATTGGCCCAGTCTTCTTAAGAGGTCGCCTCAATGGCTTCTCGGAACACCATCATCGCCGCCTTTGGGATCGTGAATCGGATACCTCGACGTTTTTCCTTTTTTTTAAACAAAATGAAGGTGCAAGGTCCGGACTGTATGGGGGGATTCGTCATCAGTTCCTCGTTTGAGGTCTTTAAAAACGCCGTTGTCTTCTTAGCGGATTGGACGGATGTAGTGATGGAGGTCTACTCTGCTACGAGGGCGCTTTTCACGAACTTTTCCTATAATACTGGGCAAGCAAATTTTAACGAACCTATCTGCAGTGAGTGTTCTTAGGATTTCAAGTGAAATTGTCGTGTAATGACGTGTAATAAAAAGAAGCAAGCATAATTTTGCCAGTGATTCGAACTTTCTTCACTCTTGTCGGCAAATCCTCCAAAAGAAAGACCCCCTACGCCGATTGAATCTTTCTTTCAGGTTCGTAAAAATAACATACAGCTTTCACCTCCTTATACAATATAATATACTGCTAATTATTGCCCTCCGTCGTATTTTAAAATCAGTTTATCACACCACTCTACACGCTGTCGTTTTTGAACTTCTGTTAACTCATGCGATATCCATCTCGAGCAAAGCTTCTGAACATTCAAGTCAGTGTACCTACGTGCAAAATATTTTCCACGTGGCTGATCTCAATGTTTAATGTTGTAGCAATTTACTGACATGTAATTTTTTTATTCGATTTAATTAGTTGTACAGCATTAACCTTAGTTTCTATTACCGCTGTCGTCGGCCGACCTTCGTATAAATCGTCTTGGAGATGAATACGTCCATGTTTGAATTAATTAAACCCAGAAGTACACAGAGCTACGAGATAGAGCTTTATCGTTAAATGCTAATTGACATCTTTGACAACTTTCTTGTTGATTTAAATCACAGCCAAAATCGAAAAAAATTACACATCAAACATTTTCTCGACCTAAATCCATCGTTAGGTAATCATGCAATGTTCAAGATGGCACCACAAAGAAAAAACAAATGACAGGCGTAAAAAAAGAAAGTATTCTATAGTCAAAGTTTCCATTTTGAAAAATAGGGATTACTTTTTTAATAGTTTTCATGCAAGTGGCCAGTTCCAGAAATGTTCAGTATGGCCCACGTAATTGTTCATAATTGGGTACTTAGCTCACCTTGAAATTTATTTTATTTCCGGGAGCCCAATTACAAGGCAATCAATCTCGCATTGCATCTAGTCCGCAGCTGTGTAAATGTAATACTCATCTGTGTATCACCGCCGGCGATTTTCACTTTTTCGAACTCATTTGTTATCAGACTACCATGTTCGGAGGTCATTGCGGTTTTGGTTCCGTATTCTTTGGTCTGAATGACTGGGTTTATTTTTGCCACTAAATAAGCTTCACGTCCTTGAGACCTTTATTCCCTCTCAAAGGGCTGATTCAGAGATAATGACTTCTTTCTTGTTTCTACCCGGGCGAAGAAAGATACAAAATCCAACATACAAATCCGTAGGTGAAGCTGGAATATTGCCAGTTTAATCCTCTCAGTTATTGTGCATTTCTATTTTGAAGTCGATATTTATAGGACAAGAAATATTTTGATTATGGCGGATAAAATATTAAAATAACCCAAAATAACTACCGAAACATTCTGGAAGGCTCTGGCAATATTAGTCAATGAGTTCAAGTTCAATTTCTTTATTTTCAATAACCCTAACATCTAATATGTGTCTAGAAATTACACTTTGAATTAATGTTAAAAATCTATATAATAAAAATGTAAAATGTAAAACGCTGCATTCGAATAAGCCCGTGTTTTTGTATAGATGTTACACCTGTGACTGTATCTATCTATCCATATAAATAAAAATGTAAATGTTCTTAGTAAATATTTTAAAGGAATGGGAACGCCCTCAATTGAAGGTAATAGAAAAGGCATCAGAACGGGCATCGGTAGTAAGCCACAACAACGCGTGGTGGGGTACAGGTTGTTACAAAAAAAATACAA
>JAOPUG010000384.1:4198726-4209133 GCA_027564375.1 Micropterix facetella | reverse complement strand
TCTTTAAACGATTGATTTTTTTAAATAATTGTGAACAAAACTTTTTGAGCAATTGAAAAATTGATGAAAATATTTTATTAAGTGACATTGATACTTTTTTATTATTTTTTACAATTAAAAAATTGAACAAAATATTTTATTAAGTAGCACTAATGTACCCTGCGGGCATAGGCAGATACGCTTGTATATAAATGCTTTGGAAAAAGGTAAATTAGGCCAGATGCGCCGTTTCCACGCCAGTCAGCTGCCTGATTTTCTCAACAGAGGACTACATTTTCATATACCACGATTGAACCTCTAATCAATGCCCATTCGGATAATGCCCAATACACTCTAGGTAGTTAGTAAAATTATTAGGAGCTGAGTGAGTAGTTTTACATAAACTTACACAGTAGCGGCTCCCCTCGTGTTTCTGCAATTTCACTAGAACGAGAGCGTAGCGCTACGGCGAGAGGCGGCTTTGTGGAAATGATCCGGTGATTTGTTAAATCAACCGTGCTAACAGCATACTATCAAGCCTTGATAGCGGTCTACGGGAACATTTTATGAGGGAAAATAAAAATGATTTAAGTTTCCCGATAGTTTTTATCACTTGATTGGTAGGTATGTTAAATTATTATGCAAATAGCATAATTTATACTAATACTTACTAAATTATACGTTCGAGAAATACTAATATTAGGTCTATGTCTTTAGTGTTGCAGTCATGTTAAAGAAATCTGCCATAAAATACTCATAAATAGGAATTAACGGCTGTTTTAAGGCGTTTTTCACTGAATTTTCGGAGTTGATTTTTCTCCTTAACAATTTATGTAAATTCCGGAAAAATCTAGAAAGTACGGTGAGTAACTAAGCATCTCCAGTCGCAACTTCTGCATTTTTGCAATTGTTTGCTGTGGAGTGAGATATCGTGCAGAAGCAGATATCGATTATTTAGACACCTAGTCACCAAATATCTCAGGGTCTAAATTGATGGCATGTCTTTATATGAATGAAAGGAATGAAAAATCTTTATTTTATACAACGTAATACAGGTTGCAATCTTATCAACTAAATTTACAATATGTTCCTTACATTAACGCAGTAAACTGAGTGGCCACACTTTAACGGTCATGGTTAATGCCCATTATCGCCATAAAAACGGCAATAAATGTTCCGCAAATGAAGATGGACGAGGAAGCTGCTACACTGTATTTTATGAGCGTCAATTTTTAATATATTATTATGGTTTATCTTTACGGGTCCAAGAAAAAACCAACACAAAGAAAAATAAGTTATAACGGAGTTATCGTCGATCAACAGTTGCTCCAGGAGGGAAACAAGCATTTGTGATCCCGTCAGCGCTCACGTTGCACAATGACAAACGTAGATGTGGCCACTACAAGAATTTATTGTTCTGCCAAAAAATACCACCATCCAAGCTATCGCCTAACGCCAAACGGCATTGTGAATGCTGTTGAAAAATTATCACTTTAAGGCATGGCTAAATCTATGTTTAATGCCCATTAACGCGATAATTAACGGGGTTTGCCATCTATGTTGCCCCAGCATTACAGAGAGCTCTATCACCTGTATAATAATACTGGTGTTGTTCTTGAATATCAAGAAAGCTCAGGCGGTTAGATATTTGGGAGCCATCGGATACATATTTGTGGAAACCGGAATGACGAAGTAAACATTAGACTTGAAAAGTGTTAATCTGTCATTAGTGTCTTTACAGCCATTATTATACTGCTAGCAGTAGAAGAGATGTGAAGTGTAGAGATCAATCAGTAGAAGAGATGCGCGTTGGCTTAAAGAGATGTGAAGTGAGCGACATACCCCGCGTGACGACGTGCCTCGCTCGCGCGGTGCATCGCTCACTTCACACCTCCTTGGGCGATTTAATGTGATTTTAAATAAATGTCGTCATTGTGATAATCTACATTTAATTGCTTTTTATACTTTAAAATACTTCAAAAGATGACTATGTTTTGGGTGACGAAAGAAACCCGTTTCATTTACATCTAGCATCTTCCCATGCTTTATTCTACCAAAAGCCTTTTCAGAGACAAAAAGCATCTAATAAATGGTAATACACATTAAAATGGTACATGGTTTTATTCGGATTACTTCAACACAATAATGTAATGAAATGGGTATAATTTATGGGCATTTTGGGTACTATAAACCCCGTCGCAACTGCGTATATAATTTCGATATTACACCCATGTGTGGTATCAGTCATCTCATGCCAAAACATATGGATGTCGTAAAAAATGTATAGTATATTTTCAAGGCATATTTTTTTGATAAAATATATTTTACCTTATTCAGAACACATCCTAGATAACAATAATTTTGATATAGTTATATAAGAAAAGTTCGTATAACACACATTATTCCAAAATCATGCTAAAATTAGTAAATCATCGTTGTTAGATTTTAAAAAATCCTATTTTGAATAACAAATATTTTTATTTTTAAATGATTTATTATTACTTCGGCCACCCAAGTGGCCTAGTCTTGAATTCCTGCGATGTTTTTGTTACTATGCACGATAACTCGAGTGAACTACGTCCTATTAGAAAAAAAAACTTTCGGCAATCGATAGTATAACCAATGCGCATAGCCCAGTTGATTTTAGGCTATGCATGACGTGCAATTTATTATTTATTCTCATAAATAAAATACAATTACTTTATGTTTGTCATTTCGCGCGCGGTTTAGTATCAGGGCTTTTAAGCGGCCACGCGGTGCACGTGATGCCGTGAAGTGAGCGCGCCAGCGAGACGCCGTTAGCAGCATCAGCTGAGTTAGCTGCGAGCCACTCGCGACGTAAACCACGCTTTTGACGTCACAGCGTCGACTAAACGCCTGATACCGACTTGGAATGACTAGCTACGTGTTTTTGTTAGATATTGGCCGAAGTTTGGATAAACCCTGGGGTTTTCCACCTGCCCGTTTCTTTGTTTGTAACTCTGTTTTGCGTTCATCTATATTATAGCAAAGATTAGCCGTTGAATATTGCTAGGTGGCAATAAGCTCGCATTTGGTTAAAAATGTGGCCAAAAAAGGAGTTTTTGTTTTTATTATTATTAAAAAATATAGTCCACAACAAACTCTATAGTGGTGTGATGTACCACGTAGTGAAGGACGTGGTATTCAGATATTAGTGGTCACCAACTATTGGTTCAATCATAATCTCGTATTATGTTATATTACAAAAATTGAGCCTCTTAGTAATTGGTATTTTAATAGGTACTATAATTTTACTAGGCTATATAACTTATTCTCCCCCCCCCCCCTCCTTACCGGAAGGGCAAAGTATTACAATCCTGCAAGGCAGTGCAAGGTTTTGTTACAATGCATGATAACTCGAGCAAACTAAGTCTGATTTCAAAAAATCTTTCGTCAATCGATAGCTATAGCTAATGCGCAGATATCAGTTATTTTGAGGTATGTAGGTACGACCTACAGTTCTGTTATTTCAAGTTATTTAAGTTGCCGTCGCCGCTTTCTAAACTAGCAAAACGAATGTATTAAGGAACTATGCGACTATAAGAGTTCTTTCATTGTATTTTAAACCTATTTTTAACATGATCAAAATTCTATCGAGTGTCGCCACAAGCTTTCTTATAATATAAGCCTTTCTTATATTTCTTATAATATAAGTTATTAAAATATAAGCCGGTAGATGGCGATCAAAATGTCTTTAATATTTCTAATTTACAATCTGACAATCAAGCGAGACGCTTCTAGCGCGTCGGCCGACATCGCTGCAGCCCGCGGATGTGACGCGAGCCCCGTGCTTCTTGTGTCATCGCCTGATACCGACGCGATGGAAACCGAGCGGTTTTAGATATAGGCCGAAGTTCAATAATCTCTTGGAATTTCCCCCCTACCAGTTTTTCATTATAAAGCCGTTTTTAATGAAAGACTTTATAATGAATTATTTTAGGGGCTTTTTACCCGGGTGCGACTATGTACGAAAATAGGGCGCGAGTTCTGGAGTGTTACATCTTTTTCGGAGAAAACAAACATTTGTATGATTATAAATTTAGTGCCAAAATAAAGTCCATCTCTTCATCTTCAAATTGCACACATTGTGACTCATTTCTTGAAAAATTCCTAAAAACCACAAGTCTATGGCTGAATTTCAAAACAACCACTTATGGCGATGAAATAGATAAAACTACATAATCTTAAGCTACATAAGTTCTTTTTAATTAGTAAGAGCTATATTTTTCATTTACCTCCTAATTTAGGCATACACTTTAGAAGTAAATTATTGTTATATCTTTATCGTTATATATATCCACTGCTGATAAGTAATAAGTTTATGGCTAAATTTAAAAATAACCACTGAATATTTTCATACAGAAAAAGAGGGTGCAATCGGCAAAATAATGGCTGGCAAGACACTACAAAATTTATAAAATTGATGTGCAATAATAAAAGCTTTGAGGTTTTTCTCAACCTGCCATAAAATTGAGTGCAGTTGGCGGACGACCCGCCAATGTCATAAAAAAGATAGATGAAAAATGGGGGGGTTAACGAAATATGCTGAAATAGGTCCTTTTTTCGCAGGGCTATATTTTTCATTTACCGTATATGTATTTTTCGTTTAATTTAGGATTAAAATAATAAATAAATCCTAAAATATTCCATTACTTCCCGTGCCGATGAAGCAGTAAGCTTACAGATACATTTCTACACAACCACTGATTGGCTTAAGATATAAAGAACAAAATACATTTAGACACTGAAACTCTGTTTTATTAACGGGAGCGGTATATTATTTATTTTCTAATTTAAATGTAATGTAATAATGAAAACTACTAAAGTATTCGGATGTTCACTGATCCCAAGCACGCGCCCGGAATTAAATTGTTGTTAGCCAATGATTAGACATCAACATAAAATTAATCGCTAACTGCTGAAAGGAAACTTTTGTCATTTTTGTCGAAAATTGTTGTTCATCCATATTACACAATATTACGCAAAAAGAAGTTCTTTTGGTACCGTTTCGTCCTACTTGTCTAGTGCCAGCAGTGCAAGGGCCCGGTGGCATAGTGGTTAGGTCGACTGATCTTAAATTGTAAGGTTCCGGGTTCGGTTCCGGGCCATTTTCCGTTAGGTAAAATTTAACGGAATTGTATTTAAATTCTGTCGATCGAATGCAATAACAAGACATTTTGTCACACTTAGTAGGGTTGGTTGTGACGTTGTGAGAGATTGTCGTATGATAATAAACCCAGCCAGCATGATAATAAAGAATAGAAACAATTCCCTAGCCCTCCAGTGCCGCGCCGTCCGCTACATCGAAATCTCCATATTGGCGGGAGAGCGATTCGTATACTGAGAAAACTGCTTTTATTTGATAATATAAAAATCGGGTGAATTCACCATGTAAAATTCGGAAATTTTCAACCAGAATTGGGAATTCATGAAGTGAAAATATGTTCACCAAACGGAATGCCAAATCACGTTAAGTAGGGAACAGCAGGAAAATATTATTATTACTTGTACATGCAAATATACCTATAGCAAATTTTAGATGACCTATGATCATAAAAATCTGGTCATCATACAAACGCATAATGAAATTATCATGACATAAAGAGAATTATCTAGGAATTAGATGACATTATACTGGTCCTATTTCTCCCTACTTAACCTCAATTCTCCTTTTTTTACACGGAATATTTTTTTCTCAGTACATACGTATCCTTAAATAAAAGACGAAATAAAATACGAATAATTTTTAAATTATTATAACAATAGATTCAAATTTGAAATTAAACAAAATAAAATTGTATTCACAATAAAAACATGCGACTAATTATTTAAGGTAATAATATATACGAGTAGTTACTAATTTAAAAATAAATAGTATCAATCACTCAATTATCATAATCAAATTTGTATTCTACATAACATGTAAATATTTATAATAATTTTGTTCGTAATTTGTAATAGTTCTGTCAGTTTGGATCTATCAATTCAAATGATCCAATTCGTGATTTCACGTTTTAAAATATCTTTTATAGTCCTAATTTTATAGTCTATATAGTTATATATTTTCGGCGCAATAAATATGCAGTGCCTTTGTCCGAAGGTCGTCGTCATGCTAGGTCCGCAGATATGAATATTTAAGGCCATTGTGGTTTTGATATTTTTCTAACTCTTTAATATGTCATGTTCATAAAAATAGATAAGAGCAGTCTTTATGTATAATTGTCCAATAGCAAACACTTTACACTCATTAAAAAGGACTTCTCTTGGATGGTATATGTCTTTCGCATTATAATAATGCAATTTTGCACAATCGATATGATATGTCTCGACGTCTCAAAGCATCCACCCCATCTAATAATACCATATAGAAAGTTTGTGAGTTAGGGTTAAATATGTATGTCATTTTTTAGCGTTTTAGGGTCAAAAATATTCTTAATATATATATAAAAATATACAAGACTTTTAACTCTGTTTGACATAACTTTGATTTGTTCATACCATCGCAGATTCTTGTATATCATTACCTCTAGGCCTTTTAATTTTCACTAAGGTGTTGATAAAATGGCAGTCAATGAATTACATAAGAAAAGAATTGTGTTGGTGTACAGTTTCATCTTGTGTATATTTGCTTCACGTGTGCCTTATTAACCCCGACAGTCTGAATAAAACAGTAATCGCTCAATTATTCAAAAGTCAATACTCTCTTTCTCCAACGTACCTATATTCCGTGCTGGCCATTGAGTCGATAAGTAAAGGCCGAATGAGTAAAAATTTATAAATGAGGTTCGTCTTATTAAGAATTCAGGCACGTCTATAATTTTAGAGAGTCTTCAATAGTTATTTTCTGAAGAGTATCTTTTGAAAGGCAAACCAAACATTCGATAATAATTGAGGAAATACAAATCATAATTTATTTAATTTTGTAAAATACCTACAGTATAACCATAATCTTTAACGATTTCAAAGCCAATGATATTTTAAATTATAAACAATATATTATTAAGGAACACAACATATTGTCATAACACAAATAAAACAAAAAAAAATACAAAAAAGAAGAAGAAAAATATGAATACAAAAAAATATATATTTAGAGGTCAAGAAGTTGTGTGTGTGTGAATGTAGATGTCGGTTTATTGGTGTTGGTTTGTGTTAAATGATTGAGCGTACACGAGCGTATCTGTATGGTGTTTGTACATGTGAGTGAATTTGGGAATGCGTGATTCTACCTCAATTCAATCTTATTTCCAGCTTCTCTTAATCTTTTCTCGTACCTCCTTTATGAAAGATCGATTACTGTGATGGTTAAATATGGTTATTTTGTTAAAATCTACATTGTTTGCATGGATAGCACATGGCACTAACGAATTGGCACCGTGAGTTGGGAAGGCGCTCGTACGCTCACCTTACTTAGGACTATCCAACCCAGAATGTATTAGGTATTGTACATGTAATCGACATATCTGATGATGTTCGTCTGTCCTCCAATCTCTCTAAACCATAACGGTGCATTCCTCCATTTATAACAAGCCGGTGGAAAATGAGCGTAAATTTAGGTGACGAATAAACCGTTATTGAATACTCTCAATCCTCAGCTTGTATGCGGTATTTTTTTGTAAATGATTTACCACATTGGATATGTTATTAAAACACAAGTATTTTAAATATGATCTAATCTACTAATACAGACTTAACTAAGGATGTGTCCATTAACACTCTTCCTATTGTCTCTATTAAGGGGAAGACACTTTCTTAATGTGTTTTTTACGTATATCACTCTCAGCTCTAAGTACACTATCAGTACACCAAACTAATTCAAATGGTGTTCTCCTTTTCAGTATTCGCTTTATGTCCGTGTTATCGTGGAGCTGGATAGCGTTGACATTCATATGGTGATGAAGTCTGTATTCATGGGCTTCGGTCAATTTTTTGATAATATTCCTAACGATTCCACTTCGAAGTTCCGATGGAGGTCGTCGTCTTTTATGTAGGTACCAGGGTGCGTTTACAATACCTCTGAGTACTTTGTTCTGGAAGCGTTGTATCATTTGTATGTTGCTCTGTTTGGAACAACCACGTAGTTGAATACCATACGTCCAAATTAGCATTAGGGCTTGTTTGTACAGAATTATTTTGTTGTGCACTGACAACGTCAAGTGTATGCCAAGTAGCAAGTACATCTTCCTGTAGCGAAGTTCTAGATCGTCGCGTTTCTTTTTGAAATGAGATTTCCAACGAAGCTTGGTGTGAAGTCTTATATCAAGATATTTGGCTACTTTTTCGTGTGGTATCACATTATCATTTATGTATACAAAGTGGTATGATTTTTTGTTGTTGGTGAAAGCCATATGAATTGACTTCAATTAATTGACTTTTGTTCACCACTGTGTATATGGTGTAATGCAGAGACCAAATTTTGAAAGCATATTCAAGCAAGCTACGTACGTTTGTGACATAAACCGTATTCAAAGAATGTATATTATTAAAAGGTCTACACATTCTCATAATAAAAGCGAAAGTTCTGTAGGATTTGATGACTACTGAGTTTATGTGTTTATCGAATAAAAGCTGGCGATGGAAGATAACTCTTAGATATACTTCCTAGTTATACTTCTATGATTTCTTTAATACCAATTTTATAATGGAGGTATAGTCGTCAGTACCTACTAAAAATATAGATGGGGAAATAGTACGAAATGGCCACGCTATGACACTGCTCTAAGTCTAACAAAATGGCAAATACAAATAAACTAAAATGCGGCAACTTGCAATAACCTTTAAGTCTAAACCTATTAAATTTCGGTATTCTATGTGGTACACATGCCGAAGACGGATCATAGTTGTGTTTTTTGCACTTCCTAAGCAATGTGTCTATTTTTGAGTCTTTTGTTAACGTATACTTCGTTTCTCAGGTATAAAACATTATATGCTATTCTACCATGAGTCGATTGTAGCGCGCCTGATGCGCCCGTTGTCGAATAGATCGAATTTCTAACGTTACAGGGGCCGTTCATTATAAGCTTGAAAAAAATTATTGGAAATATTATATTTCATGGCTATTTACTACGATATTAACCAATTTTTTCTTACATATGGTTAGTATAAAAAACAATAGAATCTGAAAAAATTGTAACGTCCGTAACGATGGTAACATCCTCAGCCGGTTTGAAACACTGGTTTCCGTGAGATCGCCGAAGTTAAGCAGCACCGATCGTGGTCAATACTGAGATTAATGATCGCCTTAGTACTGCCACGTGATGTTATAAAATCCGGCTGCCTGTAAGATAATTGTCGTTCGCTAGGAGAAAAAATAATTTAAAAAAATACATATATTGATACTATTGGGCAAGTCTAAACTTTTTGTTAATCTTGCCAGTCATGGCTAGGTTTATTGATTATTTTCTATTATTTTATCTTGTTGCATATAAAGGTCATACGAACCCGCCAAAGAGATCCCGCTCCGCGACGGGAAACGTCACGCGTTCCAAAAAAATCTTCTAAGTTCGATCTTTTAATGTATAGAACGTACGTACCTCATCCGTCATCGAGCTAACCCGTCATCGGCCGAAGTATGATCGAGCGTCACCGGCTAAACTATGCGATTGTGAAAGAGAGAGAGAAAGCGCGACATCGACCACCGTCGTTGTCCTATGACGTACAATAATTGCATACAGCGTTACGAACAGAAAGAGAGCGCGTTATATAGCATGAAAGAGAACGCGTGAGACAGCGATACGACCGCAAATTGAAGATCGATTTTTGAGCGTGACACGATTGCGATCAGTCAGTGAGTCAGTGATGAGCATAACTATATAGTATTATAGTTGTTATTATGCTGTATGATGACAAGCTGTACCCGCGGCTCTGCTAACGTCTACGTTGTTGACATTTTAGTGTGTTTATTATTTTCTCTGCTGATATATAGTGCATTTCACAAAGAATATGTCAGATAAGTTAGACGATATACCTATATATTCACACTGCATTAAGTGTGGGTTAGCACTAGATTATAAAATAGTCGGCGCAGAATCTGACTAGGAATAGCGCAGCATTGGTCGAAATGCTTCAAGCATTTCGATACATATCTCTAAGAAGGAATAGGAGAATGCTAATTCGCCGGTATTCATGTAAATGACTATATTCCGAAGAGCTTCTTTGTAAACGACATTTTCGGTCGCAATAGCAGAAGGAGCAATAAGGTAAAGTTAGATATAGCCGTGCGAAAAAGACGGTTGACGGAAATTAAAGAATGCACTTTCAGCATTTGTCTTTGGGGTTTAAAGGTTCACTGGGTTTCAAAGCAAAGCTTAAAGGAATGCATATAATTGGTTTCTTTGGAATTTGAATATTTGCTCCAGTGCAGCAACCAGTCAAAATAGTTTCTAATATTTATTGATTTATTTATAT
>JAOPUG010000384.1:4034018-4044404 GCA_027564375.1 Micropterix facetella | reverse complement strand
TTAATGTTAATCACATTTGAATGAATTGGCATGCTCAAAAAAATCATCCAGCTTATAGAAAGCATGTGTGGATTGCAACTTTTGTTTTAGGAACCTTTCAAACGTCTTTGTTTCCATTTGCCTTGTGGAGAGTGGTAGCTGGTTAAAAAGCTTGAAGCTCAAGTAACTAAAGGACTTTTGAGTTTACGTTAGGCGCACTTTAGGCAGACCAACATCATCACGTCTGCGTGTATTGTGAGAGTGCATATTCCCGCTTACCTCTTGGTCTTTAATATTAGATTTAGCTTATAGTAGACATTTAAAAATATATTCAGAAGTAAAAGTCAGTATTTTGTATATGACAAAGTATGGTTCACAGTGTGTATCACGGGGTACTCCTGTAATTATTCTCAGTGCATTTTTCTGCAAAATAAAAACCCGAGAACTGTCTGTAGCATTCCCCCATGTTAGTATACCATACGTCATTTTGGAATGAAAACAGGTATTATACGCAGTTATTGCAGCGATTTTACCAGCTAAGAATTTGATATTTTTTATCGCAATTAATTGCCAATTTTATCGCATATAATCTATAACGCTGTAGACGATGTGCACGGGAAAGGGGAGGGGGTGAAATGAGTGGTGGAGGGGAGAGGAGGAGTGAGAAGAAGGTAGGGTGAGAGGAAAGACGGCAGCGGAAGGGGGGGTAGCGGGGGGCAGTTGAGTTTGTCAACTTCTACAAGCGAACCCGACCACCCCGGAGCATTTCAACGATATGTTCGTTATATCACCCCGAAGTGAAACACAGAGACTTGAGGACGAAAAAGAATCTACGTATCAAGGCTTCACATCAGCCCATAAGAATCCAACCCTTACCGCAAGGCACTGGGAATTTTCAAGCCCAGTGTGGCATCCATCTCGCCTTTACTACCAGATTTGGTCAGATTTCTTTGACTTCCCGTCCGGTCGCAGGTTCGAAGTCGCTTACGCGGTCTAACTAGAATTATCGCAGATCCGAGGCGCCCTTTACTCGGCTTACCACCCGAGATCGGGTGGCCAACGTATCGTTTCTAAGGGTATATGGCTTAAGGTACCTAACTACCCTCGCTACCTAAGGTTGCATTGTGCTTCCAAACTTCTCCGGCTGTTCATTGTTGAAAAACGGCCAGCGGACCGACCAGTGCATCAATTAACTATCCATCCGAAGTTTTCACCGCGGAGTCACCGCTTTACCGGGAGTCATGAGTCGGACAGCCGACTGTGATAGAAAGAGTTGACCATTGAGACCCAAACTGCACGACCCCATTAGACCCTAAGGCAGCGGGGGCAGCAGGTGGCAGCGGGAGGGGGGGGCTGTAACGTTCAAAATTCGATCTATTTGACGGGTGCCTCAGGCGCACTACAACAAATTAGTAATAACGTAGTCGTAGTCATAGGTCATTTATTCATATTATACAATGATAAAAACTCGAAATAAATTGCAAAATAAATTATCTCTTATAACTAACGAATTAATAATTTGGTATTCATATAATTCTTCCAAATTATGTATTATAATTTGAATCCAGTCTTAACTAAATCTGTGATACATTAGTTGTCAGTCAACTTGTTGTAAATTTTTAATCCGACAGCGTCGGCAATTTTTCCAGACTTCGACATCAAGTAGTTTCCTATACGCCAGCTGATTACGAGCTCGCGTCTGATAGTCATGGATTCCGCCATGTGTGTAGTGAGGTTGTTTTTACGCATGTATGGTTACCTTTAGTATGTACATGAACAGCGCAGTATCTTTATATCTCAACAGCACATCCTCAAGGCTCCACGCCATGCGACAGTAGGGCGTGCATGGACGCAAAGTAGCACATTCGTAGTATATTACTATCTAAGGTAGCTCAAAGAAGATACAAGGGGTAACACGCACGTCCTACTTGCCGCTAAATGTAGAAATGGTCAATGAATTTACGATTATAATATTGAAAAATTAAAATATTCTTTAAATTATTTATAAGAAAAGGAATAATAATGCAATTGTATTAAAATTAACTAAATACTTAATTTTAGAAGTGGAAAATTAAAATGACAGGGCATAAAGTCAAATGAGAATAAAATATGTTATCTCACTCGCGCTCTGGATATACAATATTGTTAAACTGGTTCGTTGTTAGGTTGAGCCCCTCCACTCCAGCGAAAAGAGTCACGCATGGCCAGCCGAGGGCATACCTGAGTTGCTGGTTCCGTAAGACATTTCAAGCACCATTTACCGTATATAAAGTAAAACTAAACCTACGGTTTAGAAAGCAGCTTGATCGCGACATCTCGAAAAAAATCATAGCTACACGTCTCCAGTTTGCATACTATCATCAAGAGAAATACTCCTTCTGCAAAAGTCCCACATTTAAAATAAATTTTATTCACCGGTGCCAAATGCGAGTGAGTCCTGGCCTTGCGCCCGAGCCCGCCGAGGACGCGTCTATATCGCGTTGTCTAGGCAACGCAGCTTCTGGACCGCGCCCACGTAGTCACACCTAACCCAACCCCACCGACGCCCCACTTTCCCCTATCGCCACCTCCTCTCGAAGGTCCTCGCCTCCTCTAATGAGATTTGCAATTTTTCTCAATTGAAGGCCGACGTTGCGCTGGCGTCCCTCTCAATCCGCGCGGCATGTGTTTGTGACACGCGTTCTGTAACCGGTCTCATACACATGACATGCGTGGCAAATGTTTCGCAAACGCCGTCTCAAACATTTACATCTTTACCAAACGTTCGTTTAACGTGATTACCTATATGATGTCTTCAGTTAAAATGTAAAAAATAGCCACACGAAAAACAAAACGAAATCAGAAAACTCACACTACCATCACACTCAGTAGGCAACTAGGCTGAGCTATTTTCTATTAAGGAGGCACTCAGGTGGATACTCAAAAAGACCACTGGTAAATGGACGCAAGTCTCGGTTTTCTCTGACTCGCAGTCCGGATTGCAGACGCTTATGGACCACACCCCGAGAAACCCATTAATCATAGCCATTCAAGTGGCGGCTAGAAAATTGGAAGAACAGGGAACGGAAGTTCATCTGCAGTGGATCAGGGGCCATATCCAAATACACGGGAACGAAAGGGCAGACGAATACGACAAGAAATCCGCGCTGACGAAAAAGACCGCTCCAAGGTACGACTACTGGCCGCTCAGCTTCGCAAAGAGAATAATTCGAGATCGAAGCCTCGCAAGCTGTATTAGGAGGTACCGGGAGAGCGACACTGTACCAGTAGAACGTCACAAAAATATTATTCACGGCGATATTCCAAGCTCTATCATCACCGAAAAATGATCATACAGACTTGCACTCGCTCATATTTTAACAGGTCATGGCGCTTTTAACGACTACCTTTCTTGTTTTCAGATTCAGGACATCGCGGTGTGCCCCTGCGATGGAGAGTCAAGGCAGGATGTATCGCACCTGCTGTTCTCCTGCGCGATCTTCGGACACGACCGGTTCTTTATGCTTTACTTTTTAATTTCTAAGGATGACTTACGTAATCATTGTATTGGGTTACAATTGTAAATTTAGTCGTATTTAAATGCGATTCCAAGCAATTAAAAATTTTGATGGTGGGCAAAATTTACCTTCATTTTCGTCCATGCTTGCCCGCAACCATTATTTGTTGAAATATAGCTCTTATGGCGTTCTTGTCTAAGAACCACTAACAATTTAAGGGCAAAATTGTCGTTTGAACACATTATCAATGGTTAATTAATAACAGATTCGTCTAGAAACAAGTGGGCAAATTTACCTGCCGAATTGGACAAATATGTCAGATTGGTCAAACAGGTGAGATTGATGACTCTTTTAACAACAAACAACTTGCTGGACCTTCCACGTCGAAAGAGCTGACATACTATAACTCTTTGAAACCTTTCATGTATTTCAATAGTGATACTGATATATACACAGAGAAACTTACAAGTATTAATGCACAAACATTGCACACGAAACCAAAACAAGCGGTAAAGATATTACCCAAAGCTACCACATTAATACTCAGTCAAAAAACTGGTACGTTACAAAATACCACAAGTAAATAATTAGCTGATTTATGCGGAAACATTTTCTGACATTAACAATTCCTGACAATTAAGCATTTCTTACAATGGTGCTAAAAGGACGACTGTGAAAACAAATTATCCTTAAAGGAATTATCAAAATTATCCTGTATAGGCATGTGTAGAACGCCATACAATGGTCTACTGAACATAAAAAAGATTAATATAAACAAAAGCGTGCCATCTACACTTTGCGGTTCGTAGTAAAATCCCAGCTGTTAAATCTGAGCAATCTATTACCCTATACATCTATGTAATCAATGATACTAGTATCCATGATGTTACAAATTGCAATAGTTAGAAACGATGCTTTCACAAACTGATTACTAAAGTATATTTGGATAAAAATATTTTATAGATAGGGGTCTTCTTAATTGACTTCTTCCTGGAATACTTTCATAATTACATATGTATAACTACATAACTAGATCGTCACGCAATCTCGTACGGTATATATTTCTATTGTTTCATATACTTGAAAGTTTTCCTGGTTTTATGGTATCGAGTAAAGCCAAGATCAAGTTCCATATAATGTATCCCATACTGGTACTAAAATTGATTCCATCAATAAATATAAATATATCAATTTGCCGAAAACTATATGAATTTCAGAGTATTTTTTCCAAAATAACACAAATTCTGCAATATCATGTGTACACACACTTTAACATGTTAACATTCATTTAGAAAGGGATAAGAGTGGGTGAATGATTAAGTCCTAAGAATCTTTGGCAGCAATCAAGGAGATTGCTGACCATTTATGGGCAAACTTCTATTTTTCACATCTTCATACGACACATTATCCACTTCATCGGTTACATTTCGCATGAGCAAATAAATGTAATTGTCACGAGCTCAGCAAATAAATTAGTGAGGCGTTACATTTCAATCTTGTTTTTAATGAATACTTAGTGGAGGGTTAAATTTGTCATATACAGTGGTTTCGAAACTTTTTCGGAACTGCACAATGTCTGTTATTACTTGGGACGATTATCTGTGATTTCAGTATGTGGAGAGGAAGTTATTTTATTTATTCAAATGAGTAACATGTTTTAATTTCGGGAATTTTTTTTGGTGATTTTCAGAAATACATTACTTTGGCCCACCCCGAGTTGGTCCAAGTCTTGCAATCCTGCGAGGTTTTATTACTATACACGATAACTCGAGTAATCTACTTCTGATTAAAAAAAAACTTTCGTTAATCGATAGTTATAATTAATGCACAGGGATCAGTTGATTTTGGGGTATGTGCGCCTACTGTGATTTCACACCCACAGACAGATATCAAATACACCGCCCACGACTGTTGCTTTTTACATTACTTTTTGTCACAAATAAATTAAATTATATTTTAAAAACGCATGAATAGTAAAACAAATCAACTGTACGTTCATAATATTTTGAATTTGGGATAATTGTTGAGACATAGAGTACAAAATCCCTTTTTTGGTGCGGTAAAATTTGGTTTTCAAACCGTGCATCAACAAAAAATTTTCAGCAATAATGCTTCTTCATTGCTCTTTCAAAATGTAGAAATTGGCTTCAAAACATTGCGTCAACAATATTTTTTTCTAATTTGCGTCGCACTCGTTTGTTTTGCAAAGCAATAACTGCGAAAAGAGCGGCGCTCCAATCTTATATTTTGAATATAATTTTAAAATTATAAAATTTTTGGCTTGACTTATGACAGAAGCTTTCTTGTAAGTGATTAGAATTTCAACCGATAGATGGCGATCGAAAATTCTCGAATATTTCTGTCTTAGAATCTCACGCCTTACAGAAAATTTTCTCCTAATAGTGCGAAAGAGTAGTGAAATGAAAATGGTAGACCGACAGACAGACAACAAACACACTACCCGCGCCTAGCCGCCAGCCAAAATACAATCATGAAATGTATGTATGTTCGTTAGATACATAGGGATAAAATGTATTACAAAAATGTCAACATTTTACGGTTTTTACACTTTTACTGTTTAAAACGGAATAAGCGGCAGAAATACCAAAAATAATGTTGTTGGCCATGATGAGATGCGTAAAATGAGGTACATGTCACCTGGGGTTAATCCATCTGTTTAAACAAAAATAACGAGAAGTTAGAATGTAATCATATGGGCCGAAGTTTGACAAAGGTTTAGGGTTTTCCCCTGCCAATGGGTGTGTGTTTTCAATTGATTGTTACCTTTACATCCCAAACGTAAGTTATAAATTTGTGTCCTGCGAGTTGTGTCCCGCTAATACAGCTGTGACAAGGTCGCCTTAACGAAGTCAGCGATAACAAATCTACTCCTTTTGAAATGTCTTTAATGGGCCTTGTAACACACATACGTAATTTGGTATGGGAAAGGAAAGTACCTGGACTCCTGGAATCCCTTGGTTGTGTGTAACACTGTTTTGGGAATCTCTGGTTTAATCAACTGTGTTTGATCGTCCGCTCTGGCCTCGGGAATAGGTCAGTCAAGCGTTGAGTTAATGGATCAGAAAAAGCAATTTTCTCCGGAAGTGTGCTTACATGTACCTAAAGGTCGACCGGAATGCCTGTTTCGCGCTTGTGGTCGCTTATTCGTAAACAATTTAGGTACTATCATTTAACACGGGGTTTAAATTTACTTACACACTATGAGGTAACCAATTCAGACAAAGTGGATGGTCTGTATTTGAAATGCTTATTGTGTCTCTGCTTATATTTAAAAATACTGTGCTGGCCTTTTTAAAACGAGCCGTCGAATTTTGAGTCAAAGTTAATTAAACTTAAAAGGTTGTAGGCTTACTTATGTTTATTTTCTCATAATCGCTATTTCCTCTATTTTGGGTTGTGTGCAATTTTCATATTACATTAGCACCGCCCTGAATCCACCAAAAGAAAATCCAAAATAGATTTTGCCCAAAAAGAAGTTTTTAACTGAGACTAAACTCTAAACGTTTTAGAACATTTAGAATCATAAAAATGCAAAAAACGTCTGCCTGTCTGGATGTCTGTCTGTCTGACATCGATATCTCACAAAACACGTCTTCCGATCTCGAAAATTCATCCGACAATCCCTTTTATTCATCAACGCGAAGTGCTGATTAGATTTTGGGAGCCGTCCACAATCCGTGTCAGGGAGCAGCGACACAAACGGATTACTGACAAATCACATTTATGGCCGTAGGATTACCAATTTGATATTAGTGGTCCGAATTAAAAAAAACCGTTGTGGAAGAATAATTAAAATCGAACCCATGTGTTTTTGAGTTTTCAAACGTTCAAAATTTAAATCTGTTCGTTTTAAGGACCCGTAACTTTTAAACGAATTATCTGATTTGAAAACTTCTTTCGCCAATAAATTTTATTCGTCGTATGGATGAGCTCATTAGATGTGCAGCTCCCAATTTCGGAACATTAGGTTCCGAAGCTGGAGCTACAATATATAAACCGATTCGGACCTAAAGTTAGAGTTTTGTAAAGTGCTTGTACGTTTCATCTTTCTACCAGTTTTAATTTTTTTGTTTGTTATGGAAATGATTTTATTGACGTAAATCATAATTAAATAAATGACTTTTGCACCCAGGTAACTATGTTAAAGCACTGTTGCGATAAAAACTCATGGGTTATTTTATGAAAAATTGCTTATACTCCTTGTCCCACTTTGATTTTAGAATAATTAAAATGTAGCTAGCTTATTCTGGACATTCTACCCTGTACAACGGCGGTTGCAACGTCATCGAAACGTCGGGCATTATAAAATTCACGGAGTAAATTCGTTTTATCTTGTTTATAATATCAAGCAACCGCGATAGCCTTTGATTTCATAGCTTATTACAACTACTCATAGCTTATTACTTATACAAACAACTTTTACTAAGAGACTAGATGCCAATCGTAAAATTTTCACTTTTTTTTTTTTAAGTTTAGGAAGACGAATGCTTTGGCTATATACTCGTATGATGGAGGTCTTAATACTTGTGACGTGTTATAGTTCGCGGCCCGGCAGTCTGCGATAATGTTGTAGCCTGATTTCCGATGTGCGACCCATGGCGCAACTTTAAATATTCATTATATAGGATATTGATGATTGATTTGACGCTATGTGCAAAATATTTATTGATTAATTGACTGGTAACTTATAGATTAGACTAGGCGCCGGTCGTCGCCGAGTCGGTGCGGCGGCGGACGCCAGATAGATATCCGGTGTGAGTGGGGTGGATAGTCGTTATCGAGTGTAGTAGTACATATGTTGATCATTGAGCCAATGTGAAGATCAGGAGTGAGGCGTGCGGACGGAGACGTGTCGATGTAGTGATGTCCAAGGTATTCTCGAGCCGGTACATATAGAAACTTAACGTATTATACATAGATATACTAATATAGGGGCCTAACATTGATTGTCAACTGCTCCGAGTGAACCCGGCCACCCCGAAGCATTTCAGTGAACTTTATCGCTATATCACCCTGAGGCGAAACACAGAGACTTGATGGATATAGACTATCTACGTATCAAGCTCCAGCACTGCCCGTCAGAGGCCAACACCTTGCAGCGAGGCACAGGGAATTGCCACCCTGCGGGCAGCCTCACCCCTGACTCCCAGACTTGGTCGGATTCCTCCAACCACCCGTCTGGTCGCGGGTTTGACGTCGCTTGCGCGATCCTCTACCTCAAGCAAGCGGCAATTCCTAACTGGAACTATCGCGGATAAGGGACATCCTTTACTCGGAATATCACCCAAGATGGCCCACAAATCGTCTTTAAGGGTAAGCAGCTTAAGGTACCTACGAACCCCCGCTTTTTTAAGAAGCATATACTTCTTAACCCCTCCGGGTATCAGTCAGTGACAACACGGCCGGTATTCTCGTCCCGTGCGCCAGCTGTCCAGTTCTGTCCGAGTTTCCATCCCCGGATCCACCGCATAGTGGGTTCACCAGGTTGGTCCCTTTTCGAGGAAGCTCCCAGATAGGAGATGCCCCGCGAGCTGAGTCGACCAACTTGACATAACGGCCATCATAGCCCAGACTACACGGAACCGTTTAGAACCAAGAACAAAGAAGAAAGAAGAAGAAGAAAGAATAATATAGGGGCCTAATATGGCTTTGCAGCTCCGGCCATATGACTATCTTTTTACACCGGCCTCCCTGATTCACGGCTCAGCTCCCATCTGGCAGCCTCCCCGAAGAGGGACAAATCCGGTGAAACCCGCTTTTTGTTCGGATCTGGGGTAACACCTCCGGCGGCCCTGGACGGTTGATAAATTGGTCGGTTTACTGTCCATGTTCAATTAACGAATAGTCGGGGGAGTCTAGTTGCATAATGCTTCTTAAGGTACTGGGGTAGGTGTCGTCGCCTACTCTTAGAAACGACCCGATGGCACCCAATCTCGAGTGACTTTTCGAGTAAAGGACGCCACGTGTCCGCGATATTTCCGAGCCATGAAATGCCGCGCTATCAAGATAGGTGGATGTTGCGCAAGCGACTTCGAGATTGGAACGGTGGACAGAGAAATCTCACCCAATCGGTAGTCAGGGGTGAGGCTGTCAGCCGGGCGGCAATTCCCAGTGCCTCGCCGCAAGGCGTAGGATCCTGACGGGCGATAAAATAGTTAGATTGTGGATACGTTATGTCCAAATTCTTTAAGTTTCATCTCGTGGAAATATAATGATAATGTTCGTTGAAATGCCTCATAGGGACGGGCTCGCCCGTGTATAGGCTTAAATCCAAATATATGCTAAATTAGATTAAAATAAAGCTATTGTAATGTCATAAAAATAGAAGTATCTTAATACTAATAATAATAATAATAGCACTTATTGGAATAAAAAAAGACATTTTCTAGAGAAATTGTAATAAAAGACAAGAGCTTAGACACCAATCTGTGATGGTTCGCCGACCGGCACTGATTTTCAGTCCCTTCTTCAACACAATCTTGGTATTTATACAAAACATATAGGTAATATGTATAGCGCGCAAATTAATATAATTTTATTGTAGGAAAAAAAAAATTAAAGCAGCATTTGAGGTCGTTTTACTATTTGTACAATTTTGATACTTTTTTAATGTCCTGAACATTCATTATATTTTGCGTATTTTAGAGTGGGCAGTTTCTGTGGCCTTAATGGGCCCTCTATGGCCTAATGGGGCTAAAATCTTTGCCATTTTTACTAAAATCTGCGTTTACATTGATTTTAGGAAGATTTACGTTTACACTGATTTTAGGTACAAACTCCTCTGCGATTCGCCAAAACTTTCGGCCTCCCGGCACAGTAGATATAAGAACAGTATAACGTCTTCATACAAACGGTCGAAAAAGGTCTTTTACCTGAAATCTCAAATTCT
>JAOPUG010000384.1:3906598-3920044 GCA_027564375.1 Micropterix facetella | reverse complement strand
CCACAGTATCTGTCAGAGCAATTGGCCGAGCGTCCTTTGGTCCGATGCAAACTTGGACTTTCGGAATTAAGATGACTATCGCTCGGCCGAAGTTCTGTGGGACTACACCGCTATTCCATATATTTCTGAAGATAGATGCTAAATATTTCAGAAGGCAGAGGCACTTTTTATACACTAAGCAGGGAATACCATCGGGACCCGGAGTAGAACCCGACAGCTTCCTCATAACCTGAGTGCGAATCTCATCTAGAGATGGGAATGAGGGGCGAAGGCTACCGTAGGGAGATGCAAAGGTATAATGCCCGGGGGGGTGGCTGTACGTATGGGACCATATTGGATCCGCATATGTGGTCGTGAAGTAGTCCATGGCCATTTGTTCCGGGATTTAAATTTTGCTCTTGGCGGCAGACAAAACCTTTCTGCTGTAACTGAAACGGTTTTTGTCAAACAGGGCTTCCTCTGCATTTTAGAAACGCTGCCTTGCGCTTGTTGTTTTGCTTTGCTACGCTCTGTATCAGTTTTAGTATGGAGCGGTATGTGCGCGAGAAGCTGTGGCAGAGGTCATTTTCACCGGCTATCTTGGCTTCACGTAGCTAACGACGGAATAGCCGCTTCTGCCTATGGAGTTTTGCCTTGAATGCATTTTCTCTGTAGACCGGGTCAACGTGGGTTGATTTTGGGTACACCCCTGAGAAGTATTCATAGACCGACATCTTCAAAGACGACAGCTGAACACTCATAGGGGCATTTCGGTTGAGTGATCTAAAATAGGGGCTAAACTAGTATTGTGAAATTCCCAGTCCTATTTAAAAATATTTAAATACCGGAAAAAAATCACTAGTAAATAGTGAAACAAAAGGTCAAAATAAATAAATATTTACAATCTATCATATGATATCTATCATACTTTATTGATATTATGATTATGAGAATTGGATCTTACTGTGATCATTTTCCCTGTAACTACATAAAATGTAATTTCGCAGAAATATTGAATATTTCACTATTTTACACAGTAAGTCCCATTTCATATGATTGTGATGGCTGAACCATATGATAACCCATAATTCCAGGTTTATTCATAATTCCATAGTTAAAGACTCACTAGAAATGCGACAATCGAATGTTTGCACGAGAAAAGAACAAAGTCCTTCATATTTTCCAAAAAATCGCTGACTGCGTCATGTGCGTTATTATTGAAAAGTGTAAGATCCATAATATTCTTTTTTCCAGATTCACTCATCTCTGCCAAATCTGTGAGTTTGCTAGCGGAGCTGCACGCTCGGTTGGAGCTACAGAGAGCCAAATGGACAATCCTCGAAAACCCAGCGCTTAGGCACGTTGCAATCGCAAATGACAACTTTCCTTCCAGAACTGGCGAGGTGATTAAATCATACTTGTTTAAGTCAACGTAACATCTGGTACACTCTGATGCATTCCTGCGAAACCTGAATCCTGAAACCAGACTCTTGAGTAGAGCTTACGATGGGGAAGGCAATCTTTTAGGACAGTGCGAAATAGTCTGTTTTTCTTAATTATTTGCATTTTATAGAGCCACATTTATATGCATTAGTATTACAGATTATCAATTTAACAAGTGTGAATCCAGATATTTTGTGAAGGGGGGGGGGGGGAAGCAAAATTGGACAGACCAAACACAGACAGACTAAACTGGGTTAGGGGGTTAGCTGAGAGCCTACAATTTTGGCACTGCCAGCAAAAATATTACATAATTAAGTTTAATTATTGCTTTGCATATACTTATTATCGCGATTCAAAAATAGAGCAAGGGACAGGAGCGAGTGTTTACTCGCAAGATCTGAGACTTAAATTGAGTAATTAATTGGGTCCTCCCACAGTGCTGGATCTACGATTTTTCCGACTCATAAATTATACATTGGTGCCCCTCCCCTCCTGCATTTGAGATTAATGATTTTAAAAACTCAATAAATATACTGGGTGATATTTTTTGCGACCGACAAAATAAGAACCCTTAAATAAATGTGCACTCTTTATTACCTATTTGCTAATAACTTTTCTTTATATGACATACAACCAGTGTAGACAACGCACAAGCCAGACTGTACAGAGTACACATACCTTCAATATTTAGGTCCCAACAAATTTTACTATCTAATCTTGCTACAGCTTTACACATCGAGCTTTCCTTTCTGCGAAAGAATCGTATTAGGTACCTCATCAAAGTTTGTCTTATAAGCAGCTTTATTTTCGATGGCCAAGATCACGAGGCCAGATCGACGTTCTTGACTCATTGTTGAATGCAGGTAGTTTTTAATTATTTTTTGTTTAACCGAGCTGTGAGCGGCGAAATGAAGCATTCACGCATAATGATTATTTTTGCGTGTTCATGCGTGAGTCACAGTATCACAGTCGTCACAATCACAGGTGCGTGAGTGTGGACACTGTTATATCGCTCTCGTGCAGTCGTTGAAGACAAGGGTTTCAGATAATTGATACAAAAATTAAACCCTAATTATGAATTAACAAGCAAATAATATTTTCTTTACCACTTAAATTGGCGCCCATGTAAATTGCCGACCTGGGCAGGTACCCCGGTTTGCCCCCCACCCCCTCCTCGCTAGACTGGCACTGTCCTCACACCAAGATTTTTCAAGTGGAAACCTTTGGTATTATTATGGCTGCCGAGTGTGGTTAGAGAGAAACTTTAAGGCAAAGACCTACACATTTCCACAGATAGCAGATCAGTGCTTCTATCACTCAAGAGCCACAGGCAGACATCCAAACTAATAGGCGAATGCCATGAGGCCTTTGAATAGGTCGCGCAGGATAACAATAATGATAGCTAGGGGGTAATGAAGCGTGACAGACTCACACGACAGGGATCGGCTAACTCAATTGGGCTGGAGCCGATAATACCCACTGGCAGGGGGAATAAATGAGGACGGCACTGCGAGACAGAACCAGATATACCAAAGAAAGCTGGAGGGGATCATATGCAAGCAAGGAATTCTATTGGAGAACCCACTCTCAGACTAAGTAGATGCTGCTTGAGACTTTCCAGGGACAACTTCTGGCTCTAAAAACACACCTTCACACTCATGGGATAGTGGAAGACCCCACACACAGAGGCTCTGGAGCGGAAGATGCATCAGCGGAGCATGTGGTGTGTGCATGTCAGAAAAAGTAATCGGCTCATACTGGGTAGCTACAGAGATCAAAAAATCCCTGGGGCCAAACTACTATTTTCTATAGTCATGGCTGCAGGAGAAATAGCGTGGCTGCGAGTCAATTCTTATGGTGTACTTTACTAATTTGAAACCAGCAGATCGTCAAGTCTCATGCTTTAGGCAGGGTGTACCACTGCAACATCAGGACTGAGGAGCTGAAACCCCGAATCCAATAATAAAGTATCTGTTTGAGACCCACAATACTAATTAAAAACTAGCATATTCTTAAGTCTCACGGTTTAGGCAGGCAGTAGCCCTTATGCTATCAGGATTTGATGATCATATTATGATAATGTTGTATTATCATGGAGACTTAATATGTGTGCGAAGTTTCATGAAAACCTGTTGGAGATGTAGTTGAAAAATCAGGCGCAAGATTCAAACTATAAGGAACGTGATGCTAAATAAAACCCTTCTAAAATCACAATGAAATAACTTTTGTTCCTGCTTGTTCAATTACCTTATTATTTACCTAATTTTAAACATTCACATTGCTATGTGGCTTTATATTTTATTTTGCAAAAAATAAAGCACGGCGGTGGTATTTAGTGCAATATCACACATAATGGAGTATCCCAATAAAAATAAGTGGTATCAATAATAGATGTGTCTTGAAAACCAGGTTAAGAAGTATCCTGAGGATAGCTCTAATTTGCAGCGTTTGCAGTTTATTACATAGTCTTTGTCTATTTTCAGCTTCAATTTGCAATTTTTGTACTTATATCTGCAAATAAATTAAATAAATATTGCATTCCGTCTACTACATTGCGGCCTCAATGCTGCTTATGTTCCAAAATAATGCAAATTTTCTATTTCTCCATGATTAAACACAACTAGACACAAAATATCTGAGTAGTAACAAATGACAAAAAGACAAGTGAATAACTGATTTTGGAAGAGGATTATATTGCTTTGAATGAAAACTTAATGGAATTTGGAAATCCATCTCAAACTGAAGTTATCCAAATTGTGAAAAAAACCGCAATTATATAGGAAGGGACCGAATATTTGAAATATTATTGGATTATTGTTAGAATAAAGATTATAGTTAGAATAAATGCTGCAGTCAGTTAACCTGGCAGTAAAACAAAGGGATATTTTATTTTATTACTCTAAAATATTAATCCTCAAGAAGATATAAATATTCTTCCATACAAATGTTTAAATTCCTAACCTCAAAATATATGAAGAAACACAAGTTCTCAAAGAATGTTTTCTCAAACAAAAACAAAAACAATTTTGAATACAGATTAGCCCCGTTGCAATGGTCCATCTTTATGCAGTCTAAATAGCCCCAATTTAATTATTGTATCTAAGTTTTACTTACATATATAGATTTTCTAAAGAAATGAATGCAAATTTAATATATGATGGTTACCTAGGAGTAGTTGGACTCGATAGGACTTAAACCAAACGATATTGTTCTGTTTACAGACTACCATCGTCTGGAACGGTGGTCCGGTTTCCCAGCTCATGATCCTGACGAAGAAGTGTCAGAAGCTGCTGGGCACCAGCGCTGAAGTATCCCTGGCCGGTTCTCTTAAAGAAGCCCTTGACAGGGATTCCTTAGATCTGCTGGTAATGGAAGGCTTGCATGAAGTGCCACACATGCCTCTACCAGTGGTCACCATTGCGGGTTCCGGAAGTAAGTTTTGTGTCATTTTAGTTGAATAGTCTCTATCACTGTGTCAAATTTTCTTTTTTCTATGGCCTGTTCTGATATACTCCAAAAATTATGGAATTATGAAGCGATCACAGATACACTATTGGTCGACCATATATTTCTAACACAAAAGACTTGCGGATTCTAGTAACTGCATCATGTCAAGCAGCTCTCAAAGCTCTGAACAGCTATATTTTTAAGTCGAAGCTTGTTTGGGAATGTCTCAGCCATTTGAAAAAAAAAGGAAAGCAAATAAATGTGGATACCAGAATGACTCAGCCATTTGAAAAAAAAAGGAAAGCAAATAAATGTGGATACCAGAGCATGAAGGGATGCTAGGTAACAAAAACGCTGACAGCCTTGCAAATAAAATAGAAATTGGCTAACATGACCAGAACCATATGAAATACCATATAAAAACCATGGCAAATTGGTACTTATAGCATTTAAGAGCTACAGGCAGACATTTAAATTAATTAACTAATTCCAGGGGGCACTGCAAAAATATCCTATGAAAACAGAATATATCTTACATGAGTGAAGCGACATAGTGGAGTGAGGTAATGAAGAAGCAATTAAACTTCAGAAGGCAAAAATTGTCACGTCCACTAATCGGACCAAAGCCCACATTTCTAATAATACTCACGGTCAAAAACATGCACCAACTTGCGCTCCGAATGAGATTCTCAATAGGTGTAATGTTGATTCGGAAACTGTTTTGTCACATCGTGAAATTGTGAAATTTCACAATGGGCGGGTTTATTATCTTACAAAAATCTCTTACAATCTACCCTACTATGAAGTGTTTAAATGTATGAGTGCATGTAATATGTTGTAAGTGCTTGTTATTGCATTGAATCAACAGAGTTTAAAAGCAATTCTGTTAATTTTATCCCAACGGAAAATGTTGGCTCAGCCGGGAATCGAACCTGGAACCTTACAATGAAAGATCATGCGACCCTAACCACTATGCCACCGGGCCGTGTGTAATGGGACATGGATACCCCACTACGACTCCAATACCAAAAAGCAAAGCATGCAATGGCAACGATATGTAAATCGAGCGCCTCTTAAATTTTATTCCCTGGGCTGGCAAAATCATGGCCTCTGTTCTCTGAGATGCTGAGGAAATAATGCTAATTAATTATTTGCCAAATGAAACCACGATCACGGGCCTTTATGATGCTGATCTACTTGAAAAATGATGTAATGCCATCCTTGAAGAAAAGACAAACAAGACGATGCACCTGTTGTCGAGTCATGCTCCATCGAAATAAACACTGTAACTTGACCTAGAAAACATGTAACGATTCACAGTCCGCCAATTTGCAGCATCCATGAATACAATTTAGAAGTATCCCTGTCAAACTGATGAGATATACAATGATAAGTCTTTATTGAATAGTCGTTTTATATATTTATTATTATTATAATAAAAAGTAAGTACAAATGCTTTGTAATAATGTTTCATTACCAAATTGGCTGATGAAACACGTCCATGACTACATCAATTTTGAGTACCGAGATGATCACTTATATGCTTGAATTTTTATATATTCCTGGTCTATTTAAATCAATAACATAATGAACTTTATTCAAATAATAAAATGTCAATAATCAAAAAGGCAAATGAAAAAACATGCCTTTTTCAATTTTCGAATCTATTTTTACAAACAACACGGCATCTGTTTACGCGTGGTCGATTTGCAAACAAGCGGCGAGGGACATAACACTTCAAAATGTGATTACTCAGGTTTCTCTTCATATTATTCATTAAATATAGTATGTTCAGATTGGTCGGTTCACAGGCAAGGGATTATAGTCAGTATTGCTTCGCAGAGAACGGATATAAGGATCCAAATCCTGCAAATAACACCAGCCGGCTGGCCGTTCCCTATAGGGTACACGGCGCTGGTATTACTAGTAGTTTGCCTTACCCTATAGGGTACATGGCACATACATAGATTAAGATGAATTGTTAAACCGTACGATTTTGAACGCCGACTGACAAGCGGCCTTTCGCAAAGATGCCAGTTGATCTCTTTTTCGTGGCACGGTTCCTGACTGCCGATTCCAGTCTACTTATTAATAAATCAATCAAATGAAAAAAAAATATAAATAATCCATTTTTTTTTAAACCAATATAAATAAAATAATAATAATTAATAAAAGCATAATAATAAAAAACCATAAATAATTAAATAATTATTACTCTACACACCATATATAATAAATCAATGCGTCTATAGACACGCTACATAGTCGGGAGCGAGCGGACGAGCAGCACGACCGCGCTTCATGCCAAGTGAGCAAACAGTGTGGAACCAAAGCACCGATGGCGACAATTATACGGGAGCCCGCGAAGTGCGAACAAGACAGCGCCATACGAAGGAGAGAGATAGAAAGAGGGAAACGGGAAGAAAAGAGGAAGAAAAGAGGGAGATCTGGGACCCTGGAGAGGAAGTGGAGTAAAACACCGCGAGGCAGCAACAGCAGAGCGAGGCAAGGAGAAGAGCGGTACCAACAACACACCCAACATGACAGCGCCAGGCAGCGCACTCAAATCGGGCATTTTCAGCAATGGTATATGTACGCGCGTACTCAGGCGGGGAGAAAAGAGACAGACAACGGAGCGAGAGAGATGGCTGTACGGCGGAATGCGCCGCTGAGCAGTCAAGGCGACGACAATATAAATAGAAGCCGGTGATTGGAACTCGATCGATATTTAATTATTTCACTACCTACGAAATACATCTTACCGTCAATATTGTAATTATTTGTAATACAAAAAATAAAAGAACAGTATTAAACTTTTATACTGTTCCTATTTTAGTACTTGCTATATGTATCTCTTTTAGTACTTGCTGACTCCTGATTTTTTTGTTTTCTAGTGTAATCCTGTCTTCGAAGAAGCGATAACTGTGGCCGCTCATTTTGTATTTATTAATCAGGTCCTATACTGCAATCGTCAGAAGCAGGCTCGTCTCTCCTTAACATAACGGAGGGTGCCATTATTCGAGGTGTTCATTTGAGCGCTAGAGATGTGTCGACGGTGATAGTGGTGCAAGGTGGAGGTGTGGAAGTGCTAGACTGCAGGATCTTCGACGATACCGAGGTGCAACTTTCAGAGAGGAACTCGCAAGGCTGCATTGTTTTCGCTGGTGGAAGCCTGAGGTTGGTGCGCTGTCAAATCGCCGGATTTTATACTGGCATCACTGTCTATCCAGGTGCATCGGTGAGTTTGAAATATATTTCTTTTTTCCTGCCTAAGTTGCTTATCTCGATTTCACACGATTCTTTATAACCACACGATTTTAACGAATTATTTTTTTTCTTTTTTCCTGTCGGACAAATGGTTAAGGTAGTGATTACGGGAGCTATTCTGGATAATAACTTCGTTTAGACTGAAAATATCCATCCCAAAATTTAAAAAAAAAATGAGCAAACTGATAATAATAGTTGTTATTTCTAAATAATAGGAAAAGTAGCGATACACTCGTACATTGGCAACTTTCCAAAATGGCTTAAAACCTTTTTTCCAACAAGTTTCTCTCATCACAACAATTCCTAAAATAATCTACGCTATGCTTGCTCTACCTATTGATCAGATCAGGCCAAGTAAAACCAGGATTCTGCGGGACTCTGATCGACTTTGCTGTCTCCTAGTGGTGCTTAGGGTCACCCAGGCAGGCGGTATACCAAATGTGGTTAAGATCGGACCGCGGGAAGTCTTCGACCATATGGACAATTAAATAAACGCACAGCATGCATTAGACTATTTGACCCGTCCTACGTAATACTACAGACAGGCCAAAAAACTATTTGCAGTTAAAAAAACAAATGAAGTTTCAAATTCTTAGAGCGATAGGGGAATTCAAAATTTGGCCAATGTATTAAAGTTATCGTAAAAATAATTCATTGAGGACAAAGAATACGAATCTTCGAGAGATGTATTGTAAGAATGGTTAATAAGCCTTGAATTAATGGGGACCAAAATGCCTTAACGTTTTGTATATTCTTATGACTTTCAGAAACAAAACAGTACACCTCGAGGATTCCATTTTCTTCGATATTAGTTCTATATTTTTGTTAAAACTTCTATATTTTGGCCATATTTTGAATACCCCTTCCGCTCGCTGAATTTAATGCCATCGATATATTTTTTTTACTATGGATATAATAGTTTATCTAATATTTATTCAAAGCCATCCATCCATCCATCCATTTGGTTCTAGGTTCGAATTCGCTTGCGCGGCCTCTACCTATCGTATTATACGTGACATTACATCACTCGGAAATATTGCGGATCCGAGGCGTCCTTTACTCGGCTTTCACCAGAGAACGGGTGGCCAACAGATCGTTTCTAAGGATAGGTGACGACAGGTCAACACCTACCCCCACGTCTTAGGTCGCATTACTCTTCCAGACCCCCCGCTGTTCGTCTAAACCGACCAGTGCACCAATTACCGCCTGAGGTCATCTCCCCCAGATCAGCACTCGGCTTCACCAGGTTCAGTCCCTCTTCGAAGAGGCCGTGGGAGTTGAACTGTGAGTCGGGCCGACCAAGGTAACATATATGGTCATTAGGTAATGGGGTAGATTTTGACCTGATGTCATCTACCTTTGAAATGGCTACACGACCGAGGTGAGAAAAGCAGGCAAAGGGCGCCTGAGGCCGTAACTGCTTACAATAAGTAGAGGTTCGCGCAACGAATCTCAAGAGGTGTCCAACCTAGTGGAAAGGCTAGTCCTTCCAAAACTGATAAGCAGGGGGCGGGGGAGCTCCGCTGGTTTGCCAGCACCCTCGCTGTCTAAGGTAGCGATCTCCAGGACAGTGGCGTAATCTGATTGAAGATGGTTAACGTCACGAAATCTTTGCAACTCATCCCTTGGAAAAAATAACAACGTTCGTTACAACATCCTGAGATGGCGGGTTCGCCAGCAGCATTCACATTCTCAACCAGTCATCGTCTCTTAAACAGGTGGAGTTGATTGACTGTGAAGTCTCGTCCTGCGGAGTGGCCGTGCAAATGCACGACAGCGGAACGCTCAGCCTCGGCGGAACGAAAATTTCGAAGTGTCTCGAATGCGCAGTCAGATATGAATCTTCCACTGCCAATAAAACCACACAAGGCGGTGTAAATTTACTTCAAGGGTAAGTGTTCTTCTTCTTGTGCCATGAACGCTAGGCCTCAAAAGCCATTTCTCTAGGTTCCAAATAAATAGATGTTTCTCTTGACCCTGAAAATCTTCTACCGGATTTCCTGCCTTGAATAATTAAATGCATGTCAGTTAATCCTTTAGTCAATCTTCTTACTCTCATTTTGTGTGTTTACTAGATTTTTTAGATTATCTTAGATAAGCGGTGGCCAACTATGTGGCCAAGTCATATATGTTTATTTTTCTAGGATCTGTATTAACGGATTTATGTTTTTTTTCGTTTTGAAAAGGCCGCTATTTTAAAAAGGCCACGAATATCTCTCATCAGCTTTTCAAATATCAGCGTTACGATAAAACATTTTGGTACATAATTTGGTGCTAATTAGTTGTGTAGTTTCTGAGATACAGTGGGTATAGACACAGACAAATTTTTCCTTAAATCATTTTTTTGGTTTCCCAAGATTTCAAAACACAGAGATCCAATGAAAACTCGAATTCTAATTTTGCTCAAAAACAAGACGTTCCCAATTATTTCTGTCAGACTGATAACTGACATTTTGTAAATTTTACAGGAGAAGCAAAAACAGTTACAGCCTAGAAATAAACGCATTTTAAGTTAAACGATGAGTAAAACGGCCGTTTAAAAAATAATGTGAGAAATAAACGCATTTTAAGCTAACCAAGCGTTTACCAGCCATTGAACAGGGCTCGGCAATGTATGGACTTTAAAATGCCGTTAACCACCAGACGGTGCTAGTTTAAGGGCATTTTAGGCGAACAAAATGGCTGACACTCAAACAGCTGATATTTTGACGTTTGTTTGGATGCGTTCGGGTTTGAACATCAACGTAACCTTTTCGTTGCGATCTGTCAGATTTCCGATTAATTCATTAAAATCAAACGATATGGAAGAATTTCGTGACGCGCTGAAAGAAGTTGGATGAATGGAGGACTTGGAAGTCATGGATAGGCTGTTTGCCGCCGAGGCCTAGGCAAATAGGCGTGTGCGTCGTCGGACGAACTATCAACAGCGATTGAATCCGTTTGTTCACGATGACTTATAGACTGAAATACCGATTTACGAAGGCATACCTTCGAGGAATATCGGACTGGCTCAGGATTAACTTGCTTGGAGATCCAACAGGTGGAACTATTTCCCCCTAGCGTTGTGACATGACACTGACAGATGGCGTTGTTTTCTTTTTTTTTTTTTTGTAGTGATATGCAAATCAAGAAATACCGTCGACTGAAGCGCGATTCTCGAGTCAACTTAAAATTTCGACTTTTCATTTATTTGTATTAAATAAAACATTGTCTCAAATAATACCTATTTCTAATGTAGCATTTAGATATATTTCAACATCTAAAGTAATAGAATGTTACCTGTCATATTTCGTTAATGCGATCACGTCAAAATTAGTGAAATGAAAACAAAGTCGACTTGAATACAACTAACATCCGTCTACCGCTTGACAAAAATCGGCCTAGGTAAAAAGTCTACATTGTCTCTGAATTGGTTATCTAGTTAAACAAAGCTTAGAATGCGTTTATTTCTCAGCGTAGTTATGTGGATGCTAAACGGCTGTTAAACGCGTTTAGTAAAGCACCTGGTCAATGGCATTTTAAGCATATTTTTATTTTTAAGGCGGTTCGAAGCCGTAATCATTAAATCCATACGTTGAAGCATGCGACTTGTGAACCGGAACGTTGTCTTGCAAAAAAGAGCATCAACCACGGATAGGTCCACATCTTTTCTCAAAGATGGTGTTACGTATTTTCTCAAGTAGATCAGCATAGTAAACGATCGTGATGGTGGTTTCATTCAATGACTAATCAATTTTTATTATTCCCTCAGCATTTCAGAAAATGGAATCTCGGAAAATGTAGTGGTGTATCAATTGTGATAATATGCCACAATGCGATGGAAAACATTTTCAAAATCGATCTTGCACCTATCGAGAAATTTATTCGTAGCTCTGAATCTTCAAAATGTAAGTATTTTGTTTCGATACAATTTATTACCTTTATTAATCTATCGCATAAACCGAAATTGCCCCGCTAGTAGAGAGATGGTACGTACGACTTTGGTGTGTTGACCGGCAGTCGAATTTGCCTCCAGCGGTATTCTTCTTTAGCGCTTCTGTAACTCTATCGATAGTTTGGTGCTAAATTTTGGGGGCTTTTTGAGTTCTTCTGGAGCCGCCCTTTCTGTAATGGCCATCTTCTTAGATTCTGACCTTATTGTGGTATCATATATTCCGACATTCTTGTAAAAATTTTGATGTTTCAAATTTAAAAAGGTATAAAATTTCTCTTTATTGCTGTCGAAGGCAATATAGCCTCAGGTTTAGGTAGAGCCCATCAAATGCTTTCCAATGACATCCCGATCAGAAACGCAGCTTCGCGCGTTCACGGTATAAATTGCGTGCAAAATATGAATACCACTATATTTCCGTCTCTCTCTTTTCGCCTGCCAAACCGAGAGATTGCATGTGCCGTCACAATAACCCCTAGAATCTTATCTTACATTTTTAGACTCTTACATATGTAAGCTATCTGAATTTAGCCTGTTGTTTGCTATCAGTTCATTATTCACCGAGTTCACTATTCCATTATTCACTTGAAATCTATTATAATTTCATTGCTCCGTAAATTTTGACCTGGTTTCCAAACCGATGTTACAGACATTTTTACGTCAAAATGTGTTTCATTTTATCTCAGTAAAACGTAAACCAATCCGATTTACTTACAATTAGTTACAATGTACAAAATAAACATCAATAACTTTGTATCTTTATGCCATAAATGTTGTCGATCCGCGCCGCCAAGTACATTACAAGAAGTACTGGTTCCCTCGGCGAGCCCGGGGTCTCTGTTCGGGGTATTCGCCTGAAAATGGCTAATAGTATAAAAATGATGCTTGTTATTTCTCATACAAACGGTCAGCTGCGCACGCAGGCAAATCAGACCCGCTGGCCCGATGGGGAAACTACCTAAGTAATTCACGTTCGAGCGATTCCCCAATAGGAGCGGAGAAGAGAGGGATCACAAGGCAGGCAAAAGGACCGATCCTTCGCCGAAGCCCTCATGGATACTTTGGCATATAATTAAATCGCACAAATTAGGATGCGAGGTTAAGAGAACTCGAAATACAGAGTTAATGGACTACAAACGAAACTCAAATAAAATGACGTAAATATAATTCGTAAGTAGGTCGTTAAAGATGTTCTTTTATATGACGAACGACGTTTTTGTATGGCTATTGGGCATCTTTTGTTCATCCATACATTTCTGGCTGGCGACAAATAGAGCAGGGCGATAGGAAAAGAGACTGAGCTTTTTTTTTCTACAAATAAGCATCATCCTTTAAAGGAATTATTACAAAAGAATATACCAAAACCTCTGATATGTGTG
>JAOPUG010000384.1:3880342-3891114 GCA_027564375.1 Micropterix facetella | reverse complement strand
TACTATTCTGTGACCTTTTGATATTTACTCAGCAAAAGTTTATCAGTTAAATATTTCAACGAAATCCCTAACTGTTACAGAGCTCCATGAAAATCGGAACATTAATTTGGCGGACACGAAACAGACGCCATTTGAGCGGTAAAGTAATGTTTAAGAAGATGAAAGAGATATGTCATTTGGGTATCGCGCTCCGTCCGAAGTCGTAACATGTCAGCCGACCGCTACCTCTGCTTTTACACACTCAACGACTTGAGATATGGGCTGCTGTTCAGACAAATTTACACAAACGCAGTCACTAATTCTCTTAACTCTTACTCCATAAACTCGCTTGCAACGTAAACAAACTGGACAAAAATCACTAAAATTTGTGGTTTTATTGCAGTGTCTGATTTTTTTCTATTTGTTTAAAATTTTAGATGCTGAAAATAAAATTGTCGTGGTCTTTATGCAAACATATTATTTGGTATATTCAAATTGCCATGTTGAAATAAAAGTGTAACGACACTTATTATCGACAGCAACAAGATACTAGGCAGGAAATCGAAAGTGACCAATAGAGACGTGGAAAAACTCACTGCAATATGACGGGGAATACTATAACGGAACTTTGGTAGAATGGATAAAACCGGGAAATGATAAGGAACAACTTCACAAGACTGCTATAGCAATATATTATGATCTGGAAGATAGACTATCAGTTAAACAGAAGGCAAGCAATACTCAATCCTGCTGCAATTTCTTAGTTCATTTCGATATTATCGAAAGAGACCAAGATAAGAAGAACATTACTTTGATCGCTCTCACCCTAATTCTTTACTCACTCATATTTTATTTTTGGTTTTAAGTTTTTAGTTTAATGCCGATCGATTATTCTCATATCCACAGTACCACTGTAAGTTTTCATGACCAGTTATAGTTTACTATAATGACTTCAGGTAGGTATTAATTTTGAATATATTTATTATTCTTATCAATGTGTTTAAGCATTTTTCTATTTTTACATTTTTCGTTATTAATTTGGATTAAAATCTTTGGTTTACGCTATATTTAATATAAATGTTGTATCATAAATTGACATTTCTGTGGAATCTTTTGTGGCACATGTATTATTGTTATCTTGTTATTTTTAGATATTTATAATTATTCTTTTAATCCAATAATGTCATTTTAATTTTAATTTATTAACTGTGCTTATACGATTATTTTTTTAAAATATGTAATTAGTTATTATGTTTTATTCCAGAGATATAATACGTCACTATATTAATTATACGAGCATATAGACTAATTGAAAAAATAAAAAATATATTCTACTTTATCATTCTGTGATTACCTATGAATTAAGTGTAATATAAATAATTATAGAAAAGATTGTACACTTTAGAGGTAAATTATATTCTATTCATGGAGCAGGTGTTCCTAACTTATTCACATATAGGATACCCCCTGGCATACTCCTGGTAGCGCGCCCCCTGGTAACCTGACTCGGTATACCCTGACCTGGTATAACGGGTCAGGGTGACTCCTGGCTGGGGTGGTACAATCTAATCGAATATATTTATAGAACCAGGTACCTCTTATTATTGTTGTGTTATTTTATTTTGATTGTTTTAATAAAATAAGTTGCAATTAAGTATTCTTTTATTTCTACTTCGTTTAACTGTTGTTCCTATTACATCAGTGTATATATTGTACGTGTCTAGTAGGTACTATACACTGCAGCTTTAATCATCCCTCATATATGAGATCCGGAATACCCTGGTTTTCCTCGGATGACGATAAATTAATCATAGGAGGTTTTCTTAGGTTACATTAGGTTTGGTTAAACAATGAATGAAACATAGGTCTTGTCTTGTCTAGATAATAAAGAATAAATATATCCTGAACTGTATTTGATACCACGTGACAACGTGGAAGTCGAGGAATAACTGTGGGGGGAGAGAGAAGAGGTGAGAGAGAAGGGGAGGTGGGTAGGGAAATGAGTGTGATACAGAATTGCTATCCAACATTGTTAGTTATTTTCAATAAAGTGGTAAATTACTTTACTACGTAATAATAATTTTTATTTCTAACTCAGGAACCGCGGCTACATATAAAAAAGGGTTATTTATTTTGTTACTTTCAATTGAGTCTCAAATGAATGGCGATAAAAAATAACGTCATGTTATACACAACATTTTTACTATGAATTCACAGTTGGGAGAATCGAAATTTGCTGCAACTCAAACCATATTTACATTCAAAAACTATCTGCAATAGTAGGACTACGGTGTGATACTAAATGCTGAAGTCTTGTTACGATAAGATTTTTTTGCTATTTTCGCTAAAAATACATCGAAATATTTCGATTTCTTTTATCACATTCCTTTAAAGCAAATAATTTAAAAACCCGTGCACTTTATGACAATAAAACCAGCAAAAGAATAATTTTCATACTAACCGACTCGTACCGTAAGGCCACGCAAAAGAGCTACGGCAAAAGAGGATGGGTGGGGAATTGATACAGTTGATTGTCGGTTTATCGATTAATGTGATTTATCGATGTCGATAATATACAAGTCATAATCGTTATACATGTTATAAACAAGCTATAAACTGATTTTTCATATGAAGTTTGTAGCATCCGACGTTTCGGTGATGTTACAACTGAAACAAACAGGATGTCGGCGGTGTATAATATTCTGCCCCATGATGTATCGGCACCATGTTATTCGCTAAACGTTAAACATATCCTAGATCGTTATTCGCTATGACCAAAATTGTATGATGTAACTCAAATGCGTTATAGTTCCGCCGGTATTTTAGACAAAGCGAGAATGAGACGGCGCTCTACTCGCTCGTCATAGAAAAGAATGAGTTGGAAGACTGGTTCAAGATGTCAAACCCCAGGATATAGCATCGCTCTCGGCTGATGTGAAAAATCATGATAATTAATTGGATTCGAATTAAAGGTATTTGATTAAATCACCAACATGTTCCCCAACCACGAATATTTCAAGTCGATTTTATCAAATGACAGTCACGCGACGACATCTCATGTGTTCATGCTTGTATTCAGTGCATACGCTCACAAACACTATTGATTTTCACTAAGAGAAGCGACCAATCAGATAGTTTTATTAAGTAGCGATCCGTCCACCGAATGCAGACTCCCTTGAACACGGTGGATTCGTTCCTGTTATATTTTGACAGTTGTCTGTCCTTATATCATACGGATTTGAGTAAAAGCTGATGACGAATAGCCGATAGCGTTTAACCACGACTACAGACGATACATCATAGGGCAGATTATATGGTTTATAATGTCAAACAACCGTGATATTCTTCGATTTCCTATTATGCATGTTGTTCGGAAGCTATTTTTTCTATTTCAGAGGCTAAGTATGTATATAAAACTATACAAGAAAATAATAATATTCATATGTATGTTTATTTCGATTACAATGGGCCTTGTTCTTCAACCACGCCTGCTTATACGCGTACGTATGCTTATACGCGTATGACTGCCTATACACGGCTGTGCTTTCAAAAAATTAATTCTACTTCTGATTCCTCAAAACCACTGCCGCGGACACTACGGCCGCCGAACCGTTACGTTTCATATACGCGTCATAATACCAATACGAGAAAAAGAAAATACGCGTACATCTGCTTTTTCGCGCATCATATGCGAAAAAGCAGGCGTACGTGCCTAGAGAATAGGCCTGATTGATTAGTCATAGTTGTTGTATCATAAAAGCTAACTGACTTTCAGTAATAAATATAAACTTGACAAATTCGCTGAATGAGAGAAGAAACAAAAAATCTGCCAAAATTCACGGTGTTTCAAAAGTGATGTTGCGACTTAAAAACTGGATAATCTACACAAAAATTAAAGTCAAAAATATTTTGATTTAGGTCTTTGTTACCAAGAAAAAAATATTATAATAAAAAAATATGTGATAACTCACATTTTGCTTCTTAACAGCAACAAAATATTCACCGTGAAAAACTAAATCGACTAGTTATTTTCTTGATTTAGGCCTTTGATACTCATGAAAAACATATGCCCAAATTATTATCCCACAACGTACAAGATCTCAGTTCTGCAATTGAATTGAACTTCTAAAGTATGAAATAAAGTGCACGCTAAACCTATTGATATTGGTCTCATCTGTTGGTTCTTAACCCAAGCTTCATACAAAAGTGACCATGATCTTTTAAATACAGGCAGGCTATTGATAAACAAAAATACAAAAAATAATCACCTTGTCACTAAATATTTTCTGGCAGTCAGCACATTTATAAAAATTGTTCTTATTCGAGATGTAATGCGCTCTGCAATGATGGCCTTCTCTCTCATACTCATTCCAAAACAGCTCAGAACAATATTTACACTTAAATCCTACTTGCGGACTAGTACAGTTACTTGTAATTAAACAATCCCAATGCTCGGCGAGATGGCGCATAGCCGAAATCCGATCATCAAAGCTAATATCACAGAATTGGCATAAATATAGATTCTTAAAATCGTCATTCTCCCGAAGCGTATGAGATGCAAGCTCAGACTCAGAGTTGAACCGGGCCAAACAGCAGCGGCATTCGTGCTGCGAGATATACTTAAACCCGTGCATTTTCGCCGAGTGAATCGATAAATCTTTAAACGTTTCACTTTTTCCATTTTCTAAACATAACGTGCATTCGTATTCGGCATCTGTATTGTTTTTTTTTAGAGGCGAGCACGCCGGTATAGTACGGGAGTTTAAATCGTTTAAAACCGATTCGATATAATCAATTTCATTCTGTTTGAATAAAATCAATTCTAAAAGTGTAACGTCGAAGTCTTCTTTTCCGGTGTAGTCACTGTACAAATCGTTGATTATTTCGGGTGTTTCTGCGGCAGCGGGAGGTTCACTGGCACAGTTTTCTCCATCGCTCGAAACCTCCTGTTTTATCTCCGGAATAAGAGCCTGCAACAAGTTTTCTGATTCTTTCAAGCCTTTTACGCCCCCACACAGATTTGTATCCATACTTGCGCCAAACACTAAAAACGGAACGTCTCTACCGCTCAAAACACCCGTCAAACACTTCAGCGTAAAACGGTGATAACACATGTAGTGTCGGAAGAATTCCGATTTGCGCAAGTCTTGCTTTTCGCAGAGCAGACACACGAACTTTGCGCTGATTTCGTCATCCGCATTCCAGAATAACTCCTCGTCCCTGTTGTCAAATAGCGTAGCATAGTGTTTTTTGTTGAGGTGGTTCTCGTATTCGACGCCATCTGGGAGTAGAAAATAGCAGAGGCGGCAGTGAACAAAACCGTGTACTTCACTGAAGTGTCGCCGCAGGTCCGTCTCGAGAGGAAAGGATTTATCACAGTGTGAGCAGTTAAAGGGTTCGTGGTATGACCAATGCGTTGCCCACGCTTCTCGGTCTTCGACGAAGTATCTGAAAATCGGAATAGTTTATTAACGGTCACGTCACTATAGAAAAGTGCGAGTTTCACTCGAGCGCCGGGGGTTATTATGTTTGACAGCCACAAAGCATAAACACACACCTGCAGATACCGCAATATTCCTTCTTGTGATTCAAAATGTAGTGCAGTATCAATTTGGATCTGTTTATAAACCACTCCGAACACAACAAACAGCTGTAAGGTCCGGAAATGTTCAAATCTTTCATGTAAAGCCAGACGTCCGCAGGCTTATCGTACGCGGTGACCTTTAATTCCGCCTTAATTTTAGATAAATGTATTTTCGAGGACGTCGCAATTTTGTTGGAAAGCGGCTCGTCGTCAGAATCCACGTCGGACTCCATATTTTGAAGTAAACTAAATCACGACCTGCGACTACAAAATAGGCCTAAACCACAAGCCGCGAAAATGCCTAAACCACAAAACAAACAAACAAGAGTAGCTGTCAAAATTGTAGAGCAGCGTTGTCTACGGTTTTCAAATGCGAAAGCCGGCGTAACGCCGCGTCCGTGGATGTTGATTGATGGACTTGTTTATTAACTTGATAAATGATTTACAAAAATATTTATTGCATAATTCACAATTTTAAATAAAATATTAGATACAATGTAGCCTTACTAGGTTACCACTTAAGTCAGATTTTGGAACATTTTTATAGAAAATATTTTTCAAAAATCTTTTTTATTTATGGTATCTATATCTGCCGTATTAGAGCATCGTATTGTGTATATTTTATAGATTTGTGATATACTAAAATAAAATATGTGACAATAATCTGTTATATAATCTTTGGTTAATCTCTCTGTTATATCTGTGTTATATTATCTTTGGTTATATTAAGGGCTTTATCGTTTAATTTTTATCATTCTTTAACTTAGTTATAAGTATATTATAGGATTATTATATTTATACCTTTATAATCTTTATTATTCGGCTATTTTATTATTCCTATTTGACTTTATTGACATTTTAATTTTCCACTCTTAATTTTAAGTAGTATATAAATGTTTACCTTAGACAAAATTCAATGTTTACCTTAGAACAGGCCTCGGCCTAGTTAGGTGACGATGCCACAGGACTATCCATTCATTTTCCGGTATTGACCCAACGTAAAATTATTTTGTTCATAGTAAGTTCTGAAATTTTATACTCACCTAATATATTTGCATTACTACCATAAATAAATAAATAAATGTATTAATCATATCATTATGGTATTTGGAAAGAATATGTTATACTATAGAATATAATAGAATAATCGAAGGCTGATAATCGTGAAGTTTTTAGCACTCGACGTTTCGGCGATGTTGCAACCGCCATTGTCCAGGGTAGACTAAAGTACTGTCAATCGTCATCCGTTGCTCTGCGGGTAGGCGGAAAACTATTGCTGTTACTACGTAGATTATAACGGTGGTGGGTAACGGGTTCGGCGCGCACGAATTTTGAAAATTCGCCGTGCACACAACACTCACTCTATCTTGTATTACGTCATTGCGCTCAGCGATAGGAATTGAGAATATTTTAAAAAGAGAGAGTCTGAAACCGTCGTCTCTGTTTAAGTTCTTATTTTAATGGCTTCCCAGATCATGCGCGGAAAGTAAAATTGTTCTACATATAGCACAATGGGATTTTGAAACTGCGCCCAGTGGTTAATTTCGAAATAAAAAGAACCCCGAACTTTAATAGAGACGACGGTTCTATTGTATTTGCTAAAATATAGAAAACCATCTGGATTTGATGGTTTCTTGCTCGTAAATTTTATCCAATTCAATTTTGATAACCAATAGTTGAATTCTTGTAATTTATTAGAAAATACTCTTTTGAGATATTGTAAACTAGTGGCTTAGTTAAATTTGGGTTTACATTATTAATGGTCATAGATATTGCTTCAAGGTCAGAAATACCTAGTAACAGTAGGTACTCTACTTGCATATATGTATGTACGTTGGTAAGTTCATGAATAAATTGTCGACGAGGGTGTTAGAAGTAATAGTGATTCGGATTGGTTAATTTACTGTTATACTCATATAATATTCTGCTAAAAAGTTTTTCAATATATATTTGCCACCGGAGACTTTCATCGACCTGAACACATAGGTAGTTAGTTACCTACTTTATGGACGCATGAGCTCAATCGGTATACTCGTACAGTCCGCAGTCAGACTCTTCTAGGCCGCAGTCGTATAGAATTAGGCTGTAATTTTGTGGAGGTTGTTGGCGTACATCTATGCTGAAGGCTATACAAGCTTGATTTTATCCACATTCAGCGTTAACCCGTACAGTATAACCGAGCGCACCGGTGCGCCAGCAATTCACCAGACTGTTATAAAAAACTACCATCTTTGTCGGGACATTCTTCGAATATAGCCGCAGCCACCTTAAATATACTTTCCCAATTAATCGATTCGGAAATAAGGGCAGTGTCATAATCTTAGAATATTATTTGTGCTTTAAGGGAATAGTGCAATTTAAATGAATGCTAATTCGCGAACGAAACAGGCAAATGACGAATTCTACAATACAAAAAATATCTTGAAACCCAAAACTTATTACATCCCTACAAATCTGGTAATACATATATAGTCATGAATATATTGTCATAGTTGGAGTTGTCTAATTAATTACCAGTGTATTATTACATTTAATTTTGAATAGCTTACTATCTACAGCTTTTTCTAAAAACATGTAATTTTGTAATAGACTATGCTTTCAATGCGTAAAAATTGGCTGCGTTCACCAATGAAACTATCCAATATAGCATACCGTTGCTCTCATATTATTGGCTGACGGCATACATGCCTATGGGGTTAACCAATCAAGACGATTTGCTCATAAATTGACATTTATTATAATTTCACTGACTGAACGTCAGAAATCCGGTTTATAAGTTTATGGTCGAGTCAGGAAGGAAGGAGAAAATAAAGCTAAACAAAAGGGCTTTGAATACCAAATGGCGTAAATAAAATGTGATAAAAATGAATGACGGCCTTTAATATGCGTGAAGTGTGCGGTTTAAAGTTGTACGTGCGCGTGTTTCGTCGAAAATGAACGGTGATGTTTTGTGTGTGTACACAGAGATGGGACCGCCATTGTTTGTCAATTATCGTTCAGCGTTTAATCGCGATTTCGCGATCGTCCTTTTATAATGGTGCAGAATAGAAGCGAATAGCGAATACGGAGATGCGAACGCCGCGATTTTATTTTGTATTAGTGTTTTGCGATGGCGCAGAATCAAGGTGAAGGGCAAGTGAACGCGCCGAATCAGCCACCGAAGGATATCTATGCTTGTCTTCCGGAGATGCGGGCGCTCGGCCCTCTCGGCACGAACGATTCGTGTCCGGGGGGGGAAGAGCTAAGGTGGATGCCCGCGCAGGCGACCGATCGAGATCTCGTCATGTACTTGAGGGCCGCTCGCTCGATGGCTGCGTTCGCTGGAATGTGCGACGGAGGCTCGCCGGACGACGGCTGCGTAGCCGCCAGCCGCGACGACACTACCATAAACGCTTTAGACATACTGCATGACTCGGGCTACGACCCCGGCCGAGCGTTGCAAGCGCTTGTCAAATGCCCCGTCCCGAAGGGCATTGAAAAGAAATGGTCGGAAGAGGAAACGAAGCGATTCGTAAAAGGCATCCGACAATTCGGCAAAAACTTCTTTCGCATTCGAAAAGATCTACTCCCGCACAAAGACACGGCGGAACTCGTCGAATTTTATTATCTTTGGAAGAAGACACCCGGTGCAAGCAATAATCGACCGCACCGCCGCCGCAGACAAGGCTCGCTAAGGCGCATCCGTAACACGCGCAATACCCGCGGTAATTTATTAACATTTACTTTAAGGCAAAATTGCAGTATAGCATGACCACTGTAGCATTGTAATATCCTGTAGCACCAAATCTATAACAAGAGAAGACAGGAAACCAAAACGAAACAATGAAATAAAAAACTTGCAAATATAACCATCCCTAAGGGGAGCAGTTAAGATAAGCTAAGGGCAAGCTGACAATATTATTGTTACTATATGAGTGCTATACTGCAATTTTACCACTTATAGTTGAAGAAATATAAACTAGTGATAAAGATTATTCTCAATCGTAATTAGAGGCAGCCAATAATGATCTATTCATACCTGCTATACATCGTGATGATTCATGTATATTTTAAATCTTTTTTGATATAGGCTGTATGGCTGAGTTTGTAAATTCTAAACGATGAAGATTTATGCTGTCTGATTTAGTCTACAAGGGGTTATGACCTTACATAGGTCATCAAATTGTTTTGAATATTTCAGAAGGAGGTATTAGGTAGCATTATTACTTAAATTGTCATTTATTTTTAACCACAAATGCGCCAGTCTATATTTTCTCAATTAACTATATCCCAAAAGGGATAAAGCCTCAACCCAGGCTGGGCGTATGTATGAACAGTTATAGTAAAATAGAGAGCAATTGTTTTGATCTTTCTTATCGTCGATAATACCTCTTTATGAATAATCTTTCTATTAGATATCAGAATGTTCGAGGATTGCATATGAAGACTAATATCTTCAAAAATAACATTTTATTCAATGGTTATGACCTAATCCTGGCTACAGAAAGTTGGCTTCTGGACGGCATCTTGGACGCGGAGGATCTCGATACCACGAGTTAAAAAATGCGGCGGAGGAGTTCTCGTCGGAGTGTTAAGGAAGCTGAATGCCCTCCGCAGGGAGGGTTAGAGACTGACGAATGCTGAATGGTTTCGGTTTACCATTGCATCCACATCATTCGTAGCGGATACAGATTTGCATATCGCTTTAGTGTAGGAGCTTGTCGAATTAATGTGCAATCTTGTTCAAAATTATTCCGCAAACATGTTCTTGGTGGTAAGAGATTTTAATCTTCCAATGTTAACATGGAGAGGAGACGATTACAATAATATCACTAGCGCCTGCTCTATCGGTTATATTTTCCTTGATTATGTAGCCTTCGCTGGCTTTACTCAATTTGACCATATACCGAATGCAAAAAATAGATTTTTGGTTATTTTGACATAATAATAATAATAATAATAATAAATGCTTTATTCTGTTAAGAAAAGGCGAGCTTATTGCCTGCAGGCAATATTCTAGAACTAACCTAAAAAGATATGCGAACATTGTTTATGGATAGTTACTATTTTAACCTATAAACTAAAGCAACTTAACCTTAAACTAAGACATATAAGGACACAGAGGTTTAAAGAGGAAGGGGATGGGAAGGGAGGGGGAATTTATTTGGGAATTTTCAGATGCTCTCTGAGCCTTTTTTTAAAACTTGTTAAACTCGGCGCAGTTCTCACA
>JAOPUG010000384.1:3828026-3838392 GCA_027564375.1 Micropterix facetella | reverse complement strand
ATACTGTTTATTGATATTATTTCCCCTAGAATTTACCGGAGGGATTGAACCTAATGATGGGCACCGAATTATCCGAAGATCAGGTCGAGGAATTTATGAATTGGATGGAGTGGGAGGCATACGATGACAAATCCAGTGTCCAGTCTGAAACAATCGGCAAAATTGCCAAACCAACAGCCCCGCAGAGAAACAGCATCGTAAGAACTAGAAGTGAGATACTCTTTGAAGAATTTGAGGAAGACAACGAGAAGGAAAATCTGAATGAAGAGGTACATTCATTACTGTTACAAAGCATAAGAAACAATGTAAAGCATCAGTGGTGCCCACACTTACGAATCGATGATCGACCACTAAAATTTGAAACAGCTCGTGATCGACAGTGCGGGACATTAGGGGGGTGGCAAGAGGCTTCCTTAGAGCCTCAAAGGATATTTTTCAAACAATCAAATTTTTATTGCCAGCATTTTAAAGAAAAGACTCATTTAATTGTGGTACTATAGATATGCTATTTATAATGATATTTTTATTTTGCTAATGCTATGGGTACCTAAGTGCTAGATATAACCAAAAAAATTGAAGTGCCCAGTGTTTCAGCGATGTTACAATCACCGTTGTCCAGGGTAGACTAAAGTACTGTCAGTTGGCCGTTGTTGCTATGCGGATAGGCGGTATACTGCTACTGTTACTGCACAGATTTTAGCAGTGGGAGGGCAGCGATGGCTTGCCCAAAATCCAAGAGGATAATGCATCCCTGAGACCAAATATGGGCTAAATCGACAGCCGCAAGTGTCCTCTATCGAAGCACCTAGCTGCCAATCTTCAGCAAAGCGACGTCTTACGTAAAGGACTCATGGAATTTCGTAAGCATTGTGAAAAGCCTAAAACTGGCCGAAAACGAAATCATGGTGAGCTTTGCCGTGGAGTCTCTTTTCATAAACCTATTTCAGAATACCTTGCAGTGGTAAGGGACAAGAGCAATAAAGACTTCCGGATGAGTTGACCCTTCCTATTCTTTTTCTTGTGACAGCTCCATGCAGCTAGGATACTTGCGATTTTTTGCCAGTATGTGAATATGTTAAGGAACCAGCCACCAAAACCTCAAAAGTCAAACCAATTCTCTTTGAATCTTTTCTCGCTTACTTATCCGCCTCTTCATTCTCCTGTACCTGGCTTTGTCCCTTCATCCATATAGGCTACTGTTCATCCATTTAGGCTACTAGCAATATAGGCTACTGTTAATCCATATAGGCTACTGGCTGTGTCCCTTCGTCCATATAGGCTTACTGTCAATCTATGAGATGCAATCTAGCACTAAGTGCCATTCTAATGTTAGTTTTGAAGAAAAGTTTCGGCTTGTCACGACTGTCTGAATATAATTGTAGCAATATTGCTTGCACAGCTAGAGATATTTTAGCTGGCTGCTAGGTGGCTTTAAATCAAGGACGGTATACTTACCACCATGACAAAGTCCTTGCTGTTATTCACGAGGTAATTAGCCTCTCAGTGGCTTGTGCCAACAAGGGTCTGACAGTACCCTCCAAACCACCAATACAGTTTGTGGGGGGTAGCTTTAAAGGCAAAAAACATTCCACTACAAAACCTTTCTCAATAATCGAGAAAGCTTCTGCTTCGATTCGGTCTCTAAACAGTATCATTTCTTTGAAAGCTCAGATGCACAGCCCTCCATCCAGATATAACCTTTACTCCCTATCTCGGAAGATGGCCCTTATTGTAGAAATGTTCCATGGGAATCAAATTTCCCAAAAGACTGCGATTACGAATCAAACAAATACCATGATCTGGCAAATGCCATCACCCGGAACGGCTTCACTGTTCACCTTCACACCGTGGAAGTTGATGCTCGTGGCCTCCCAACCAAATCTCTATTTCAATTATTTAGGGATCTTGGTCTCTCTAGGAAAATAATTAACTCCTTAGAAAACATATCTAAAATCACGATTTCAATTACTTGCCTACCTACATAAATTGTAGAAGTACGATTGAAGATTGCTTGATTCACTTATATCCAAAGTTTTTAAAAAATCATGAATTGTGTTTACCTAAAAGTTTATATTATTTTCAGGAGCTGCAAAAAACCATCAGCTTTAGAACTTGGGTCGGACTTTGTGGCTTGTGCGAAAGATTGTATGGGAGACTTCCGTCGAAAACTCGAGATCCACCTAACGGCGTATGAATATTGTTGACGATGTTACTTATTTATTATATTCAGTAGGCAGTGCCTCGAGTGCTGGCGCTGGCTTCAGAAAAAAGGATACGGAAGCCGGCAGTACAACAAAATACATTGGGCCAACTATCACCTACGGATGGGCGCCTGTACAAAATAAGTATATTGGAAACGGCTGTGGGCGGGGTAGGTAGGTATTTAAATCAAGCAATGGCCGTGGACTTATCAATTATAAAAGGCGAAAGAAGAAGTTGGAAATGATATTTATATTAAACTGATGTAATGGAATTACAAAAATAAAAACAACAATTTCAATTAAAACAAATTAAATACACTTTAAATGAACAAGTAAATTAAAATTAAAACTTAAGTTAGCTGAAAAAGTCAATGGACCATACAGTAGGTAATCTTAAACAGCAATGGTCGTCGATTGTTAAAGGTGTATAAAGAAGTTAGGAAATTGCATTTATATTGAAATAATATATCAGTATTTCAAAAATTAAAATTATCTGAGCTCTGCTGATGAAAAAGAATTCGACAATCACGAGCCACTGAGAGGCTAATTACCTCGCAAATAACAACAAATACTTTGTCAAGTATACTGTCCTTGATCTAAAGCCGCCTTGCAGCCAGGCCTAAAGTACCCTCTACGATTTCAAAATTTCTCGTTGCTCACATTAGCTCTATAGGACAAAATTGGTTAGGTTTAAGTGCACACTATGGACACTGATATCTCATTATGAATCTTCCACTACAAAACCTTTCTCATTAAGACAGCTTCAGATTGAATTCTGGAGGTCGATACAGTCTCTAAGCACTATCTCCCTGAAAGTCTGGGATGCACAGTTTTCCGTCCAGATATAAAACTCTTTACTCCCTAGCTTGGAAAATGACCCTTATCGTAGAATGAACTGTTCCATGGGAATCTAATATCCCAAAAGTCCACGAGTACAAATTAAATAAATACCACGATTTTGTAAATGCTTTCACCTGGAACGACTTCACTGTTCAATTTCATGCGGTTTAAGTTGGCGCTCGTGGCTTCCCAGCCAAATCTCTATTTCACCTATTTAAGGATCTTGGTCTTTCCAGGAAAATAATTACCTCCTTCCTAGAAATAATATCTAAAACAGCGATTTCCGCATCTCAAATTCTGTGGCTTCGAAGGGGGAGTGAGTGGGTGAAAAGATGAATTCTCATAACTAGCAAGACAGCTGTCCTAAACTCACCACAGCCGGTCATTAGTCTGGAGTCCATCTCTAACCCCCCAGAAAAGTAACAATAGTATTATGATGGAACCGACTCTGGTCGGTGAATTCCATGACAGCTCTGTTTGTACTTACTTACTTTCAACTAGTGTCCACACAGATGTTAGTTGGTTTTTATGGTATATATCTGCGTTCTCGAGGTTGAGATGCAAAACAATATTTATATTCACATGCTCGAGTTTAAGATACTAAACATGTTTTTTTAAATAATTCCTAATTCAACGATTTATCTTAACGACGAAAATGTTTACTAACAAAATCAAGGAAGATCAAATGTTTTATATTTTAGAAATACACGTTTAAAAGTCTAAAATCTAATACGTAATGAATGAGTTACAGCGGCGCTAAAATAAATATACTTTTTACCATAAAATGTTATTCATACAATTTGGCAACAAACTATGACATTTAATTGAAAAAAAGCTACAGATCTATCTCTTTACTAAATTATAATATTTTTATCTGGAAATCAAAACTCAAAAGCGCAAGTCTACGGTAGCGCCGGCAGATGATGCTCCACTAGTGCCGGCAGCCATGTTGAATTCATTGTGGGGTCGGCACCGGCACCGGAGGCACCACCTATTTATTATGTTTATTAATTTATTTTATTATTTAATATTTCACAGGTAGAGGCCGGAGATTTCGCATTGCTGGAGATAAAAATATCAAACCTCAATCATATCGATCCAAACTTGGAGAAGATACTTCTAGCTATTAAGACGCGATAGTACCTTTTCTGTCTTCTGTTCACCCACAATTACAGACAGAGAGCTCGATCGCGTTTCTTCGTGAACTAATATCGGAAATTAATTCATGTGAATGAGACAGGGCAATTAGAGCGGAATGTGCAATGAACAGTTGTCACTTGTCCGCATTAAAACTACCTGATGAAATTAAAGTGACTTAATCCAAGACCACACCAAATGTGTTCACACTTATTAGGGTGGCTATAAGTTCAACAGGTAGTTTTAATGCGGGCAAATCGACGATAGTTCATTTCATATTTTGCTTCAACTTATTGCTCTGTCTTGTTCGCATAAACTAATTTTCAATATTAGTTAACTAAGAAATGCAACCGGTCTCAATGATGGACGATAATATTAACATAGCATCTTGTACACAAATAAAGTGGAATTAAATATCGAGGTTTATGTATGATCCTGACAGTAATACCATGAAAAATGTGAAAATACCGTATCAATGCAAAAGTATGCTCTACTGGCATGCAACATGTACCAGCAAAGCGGTGTAATAGAATCTCTTTGCATGAATGAGAATTAACGATTAATCACCATGCGTCATCTAGAAATACTTTATGGCTGTAGACGGCCATCATAGTACCAATGTTAGTTTACGGAGCCTTCATTTGGTGGCCTAGAAGTTATCTTAGAACAGCTGCAAAAAAGCTAATATTAGTACAAAGACTCGCATGTGTAAGTACCACTAGCGCCATGAGAATGGCACCCATGGAGGCATAGTGGTTAGGTTGCCTGATCTTACATTGTAAGGTTCCGGGTTAGATTCCCTGCTGGGTCACCAATTTTCCGTTGGGTAAAATTAACAGAATTTTAATTATGTCGATCGAATGCAATAAGAAAAACACACACATACATATAAACACTTCGTACTAGGGTTGGTGGTAAGAGATTGTCGTATGACAATTAGAATAGTCTCTCTCAAGGTCTGACAAAGGAACATCTTCAGGCGAAGAAAATAATCCATTTGCAGCAAACGTAAGCTTAGATTTGGATTACATTCCGAATGATGTAGAATCTTCAACTTCTTCAGATGATATTATTATTGAAGATTATGAAACAGCATCAGCGTCATCAGCTGGTAATGAAATTTAAAATACAAGACATGAATTTACTAATATCCGGAAAAGAACAATAAACTGGCAGAAATTGCTAGGAAATAAGATAGAAATTGCATAGCTCAGGTATGGCTTATGTAAATTGGAAATCTGAACATGTTGCAGCAAAAATTCTGAAGCCACCTTGCTCAGTAACATGCAGGTTTAAGTAGCAGATAAAATACAGTCATCGGCAGCGCGATAAAATATTTGAAGAATTCTAGGATTTGGCAAAATTAATTGTCAATAAGAATTTATTTTGCAAAACTAACTGTGAACCTACTCACCGGCACCTACTCAAGCTGATAATTCTAATGACGTTACTAAACACCGAGAAATGGAAACACCGAGCTGTAGAAAACTTTCATAATTTTATAAATTTTCAGTACAAGATGGCCTATGGCAATAATCATATGAAGGTTTGCCAGACATTTTTCTTGAACGCATTGAATATTAGTTACCAGATGGTAAAAACGGTGGTTCATAAAACACATTAATGCTTTGAACGAAAGAGGATCAACGCGGTAAAGCCCAATGGATTTCTCGGTTGCCATATGGCTTCAAAAGTCTGTGCGGCAGCAATACAAAGTGCATACAGTCCACAAATTACCGATTCAAATATTGGTGCTTTTTAAAAATATGAATAAATGCTTTTCATAACTAAACCTCAGTTTTTTTTCCTATGAACCTGCAACTATCTATTATTTTTATGAGATCCATGTAATTTATTACAGCAGAATAAGCTGAATAGCGGACTAAGGATTATATTCTGCAGTATTGGACCAGTAATATCCTAAGTCGCCTTTTTTCTAGATTAGGACGGAATATAGGTAAATTTTATGAGAACAGGGTAATCTGCTAACAACAATTTTAAAATTATTTGTTTTTATAAATTACTCTTTGAGTAATAACATAATGAAACTTTCAAAGTGTTCTTCTATATAGACTAGTTCTGCATTGGCATGTCGATTTTGTGGCTAATTCAATATTTTTATGGAGCCTCTAAATATAATTGGGTTCTGCATAGGCATGTCGATTTTGTGGCTAATTCAATATTTTTATGGAGACTCTAAATAGAATTGGTAAGTTTTTTGTATTAAATAGGGTTGCCAGTAAAAATATTTCCACTAAACTATCGCCATAAAACGAAAAAGAATACACTTTGACAGATCTGTCAGTTTCGAATTTTCTTTTTGAATTTGCTCTGTTCGCGCGGGTATCCCGCCAAAGAAATCATTTTTTGTTGACTTTTCGATAGTAATCTGCTAAATAATTACTGAAATAAGCCTATCTGTATTGGAGATTCAACCGCGAAAATGGGTATTTGTTGTGTTTGAGAATGTTTTTATAATTCGAGAAAAAAGTCACCAAAAGTTATTTGCGTATATTTATAGAATGTGACGAAATGGCGCTCACAATAATCGAAAAGTGCAATCCAGATAACAATGGAAGAGTCCCAGCCAAGTTAGTGCTTGATGTCGTGGCAGGTTACTTGAACCCGGAAAGGTAAGTTGATGTTTTCAAAACGGAGATTATCGCGGTTTGTTTTAAAACCGCGCTAAAACTACATGAAAAAATTCGGAAACGCCTCCAAGCACTCCAGGCAATGTATCTTCCCGATTTGTCCGTGGGAAAAGCCTGAAAATAAAAAGAAAAATACACGTACCAAAAAGCTGAATTTTGCTCAATTTGCCCACCAAACCATATCCCTTCGCAAACACTATATTCCTCGTCAGATATTACATTTTTTCGATTTTATGCACCGTGCGGGGGCTGCAAATTTTTTATTTTTCGGCTTTTCCCGTGGACAAATCTGGAAAATACATTGCTTCTGGAGTGCTTGGGGATTTTTCCGAATTGTTTTATGTAGATTTAGCTGTGGTCATTTTAGAAACCCCAGCCGCGGTGTGCTTTTATCACATTAATTGCAATAATCAACGCGGGATCATTTTTTATGGTATGGGCTGATCTCTCTCTACCTATTTTAAAATGCAACGTCTGCCTGTTGTGTATTATAATAACTTGTGAACCTGTTTTCTGACTTTGATCGAGTATTTCCTATATGTAGCTTGTTTATTACCATTGGTTATAATAAACTATATGAGTTCAAAATCAGTTGAATAGTTTCTAAGACATTATACATAATGTTAAACGAGTCGGAGAAAAAAGTACCAAATTCAAAATTTCATATTTGAGTATCTCGAAATCTTAGGGCTTATTTCACTGGAACACCACGGTCATGCAACCGTGGTGTCTAAGCTACCATACGAGACACTAGAGCAGATGCCAGAATCGTCACAGTTTTAAAATGAACTTTTTTTTATCGTCAAAACGGTTAGCTCCTGTCCTCTAAATGAAACCACAACTTCCTCCTAGCATTTCTTTTTCAAGTCTCTATTGGAATAATACTGCGAAGGACTATCCCAAATAGATGATCTACTTTGTATTTCGATAATAAACCTTTCTATATTGAAATATCCATTTTCTGTGACGTAAATTGTAATGTACGCTGTATGAGAACAAACAGCATGACATCAACAGTGTACATGTGCGAATGACGTCATGAGGTAAGAAAGGGGAGAGTGCAGGGGAAGGGGGTGTCACTGGCAGCGCAACTGGTGGCCGAGTAAGTGAGACACCATACAGCGCTATACATATTGGTGATTACGCAACCAGCGTGGTGGCGCCGCCAGTAATATTACGTGCACGCGTTGATGCCGGTAACATAACCAAGCGGACACCAGGTGAAGTTTTTCTCCATAAAAGTGTATACATTTTGTTGGTAACGTGACTGATTGCGCTGCCGTAGTGTCTTGGTGAAATAGGGGCCTTAAGCATGTATATTTTTTAATCTTTGATCTAGAAATCAATTATTAAAAATGTATTGGTCTCTATATCAATTACTTGTATTCATTGCTTCATGAGTTTTGTAATTATATAGGGGCAATTATGAAGTAACTCTAATAAAATTGCTATTGCTATTTTTTCCCGACGTAGTATTTAAGCAGGTCTACAGATTAGTACATATTTCAAAAATATATAATCAGCAGATTGCAAATTATAAAGTCCTAAAGATTACCGAAAACATGCAAGTTCGCAGGAATTGTGGACTTTTACCGTTTTAAAAGATATCATTTTATAAATAATAGTGAAACATCCCATCACGTAATAGTATATCAAATTGTAAGTAACTTTCTCTTTTGCATTATTTAAATCACGACTAGCAGCAGCAGCTATTTATCGGTACGTGCATCACTCGTAAGGGATACAATCCCGAACGTTTTCATGGTCCCAAATTTCTGGGATTAAATATAGTCTAATCGTGGGATTTCTGGATTGAGTGTAAGAATAATTTTACATAGAAATAAACTGCCGTTGGGTTTCATTTTGAGAACCTGTGCCTGTCGACTACAAGTGCTAAAGATGCAGATAAAGAGATAGAAACAACTAAAGAATTGACAATACAAGAAAAACTGCAAATACAAATAGGCATAAGTATTAGACAAGTTCAATCAAAGAAAGAAGATATATAATAAAATCGATATTCAACAACTATAACCCTTCAAAAATTTTTGCTTCCTTAACTACCTGGTCAGCTTTTTGTCATACTTGTGCCTGACAGACTAAATTGTAATATTAGCCTTTTATCGAAATAGTTTTATGACTACTGGTCTATTCTATATCACTGTGAAGAAGTCTTGTGAATTTGGGATAATATCCAAGAAGAATCTCCGCTCTCAATATAGAATAATTTCAATATGGAAAATCTTTACGTGGTGGAATTTGGGTGTTCGTTGCCTCCTAGCCAAATCGCTGTTTCATCTCTTTAAAGATTTTGGTTTCTCCAGGAAAATAATAACTCCTTGTAGAAAAAAATCTAAAACTGCAATGTCTGTATGTCATCTCATTTATAGCTTAAATTGCCAGTGCTCTTGCTGTCAGGGGTGAAACTGAACTGGAAGATGTTTTCATACCAAAGTCGTTGTGACTCATCTCATGGTGACAAGACCACAAAGATCATTATAACATCCTGAGATGGCGGGTTCGCCCGCAGCATTGACAACCTACATATATCTGTAGTTATGTTTACTATTTTTTAACATTGTAATAACGATATATTTTAGTGAAAATTACCGAGTCATAAATGAGCATTTAGATCCGGACTCAATCAATCCAGAAATCGATGCGAACAATCTAGCTGATGCTTTATCGAAATTAGTAGAGAATTGCGACACCGGAGCAAACGATGGGAGGTATGAAACTACATCATTGTTTGTGAACTTATTTTCACTTAATCGATTCTAATGTTATATACATTATTTTACAGTATAAATGGAAGCAATTTACTTGATTCGGCAACTCCACCAGGTAAGTACTTTTCACATTATTCTTTAGTTAACATATTTGGGTTTGTCTCTGACCGAAAGCAAATCCACCTTCATTTTAGAATGTCCAAACCACATTTGCTAGTGAATACAATTTGAATCAGCCGCACTCTGTAGAAATACAAGAGTGGGTGGAAAACAGCATTTAATATAAAAATGGTGCAATAATCTGGTATACCGATGGCTCAAAAACCTCTGATGGTGTAGGCTCACGAATATTCGGAGAGCGGCCCAAGTCTAGCTGCTACTAAGAAATGCCTCCATATTCCAGGCAGAATTGTATGCCATCATCAGATCAAATGCAATATGAAAACAGGCAGGAGGAAAACCAGTAGCCGACACTTGGGAAGACAAGTTCTGGACCCCAGTGAGATTGAAGAAATCGTTCCCTCCAAGATACTAGAGCTTCAAGAAAGCACAGGAGTGGGAAACGAACTGTAAGCAACAGAAGGCACAAAGATCAGCAGCGGTCGCAGTGCACCTGGGCTACGAAGCTCATACCCCTATGGATTTAATCTAAACCACATTTGGTTGCTGGAAAAAAATCATTTTATTGTCAAATTATTTAAAGCTTCAATAGTTAAACGAAACAATCTAAAGTAAATGGCCACTTACAAAGTGCGAATTACTTTAGCAAAAACTTAAGAATACAAAGACTGCCTTAAATTTAGGAAAT
>JAOPUG010000384.1:3504732-3523463 GCA_027564375.1 Micropterix facetella | reverse complement strand
CCTCGCCCAATAAAGTACACATTATACCTAATAATCAACTTGTCTTTACTTTAGTACCCTGATCACGTGAGCTGTTAAAAGGCCACAAATCTATTAACTGTACCTATAGCAAATATTATAATACCTTTACCTTTCCTGTTGTTTCTGAGCATTTAAATGTCTGTCCATAGATCGCGGATTTTGGATATTGCATGGATTGATCAGGAATTTGGCAGTAATTAATTTATATTTATTTATACATATGTATACGTTTCATGTATACATTTATTAAAAATTGAAATCCGCTCGTCGAGCTCTTTAATTTGATACCAAACTCGATAGGTTTTGGCTAACTTTGTTAGTCGATCATCAGACAAAATGGCGGCTACCGGTGGCCATATTGGATTTTTGTTATATATCCTGTAATACTCGGAAACTTAATACGAATCGGCTGACACCTAAATTATTCGAATCGGTTGATCTGTTATATAAAGTCTGTAAATATAAGGGTATAAAGGAACATACTACTTACATACATACACACATACTTACGTAGTGTGTTAAACACATACCCCTCTGCTGCGCAGTCGGGTAAAAAAATTGCGTATCCGATGCAACTTCTATAACCTGTTTTTTTATTACTATATACACAGTATGTATATACTAAACTAGCTGCTGTGTCCAGGTTTCCTCGCGGTATTTTCCTTCGCCGTGATGGATTTATTGCGTATAGTGGAGTTCAGAATGTCGAAAATCACGTTTTAGACTGTTCTAAACTTTCGTTACAGTGAACTGTAACGGTTCAGAATGTTTAAAATATTGTGTATCGTTGAAAACTGTTATTTTAGGCTTTCTGAACTGTTATTGCTATTTTCATTTTGATATAACAAGTTCATAAATCCTTAAGTCTTTAGACGTTCTGATCTCTAAATGTTCTTAGAAAATTTCAAAAAATGTCTTTCTGCATACCGGGTTTTAATTTCAGTGGTTACATAAAATAAACTTGTTTGTAATTCAAATTATACACAGATATGTTTTCATCGAAATTTTATAAATTTATAATTAGACATACAGTATTGAACATATATTACTTTTATTTATGTATAACTAAATATCAATCAAAAATCAAATGTAGTAAATAGCTGAGACTAGGACTATATAAAATTAGCGCATGGCCCACTGCGCTAGCTCGCAGTCACGCGGTCTTGTTTGTCAGCTGACAGCGAGAGCTGGGATGATTTTTATTCGTCCAACATTAGATGTGTGACCCCGCCTATTTCTCGTTAAATACGCCCATTTCAGATATTTATCTCAGGTCATATGTCGCCTTAACGATATTAACCCCTGGAGTCGCTAACGACCCCGGCAATTTCACTAAGTAATTACCATATTTAAAGTTTCTGGATTCCAATAAAGTTGTCATCACCTATAAGGTGTGTACTGTTTTTCAAAGTGTTCTCCCTGACAATTTATACACTTTTTTATTTTTTGAAACGATTGGAAAAAGCAGTTGACCCAGTCTTTAGAGGTCTGCTCAATGGCTTCTCGGAACGCTATCACCGCCGCGCTTCTGGAGTCGGGAACCATACAGCCCGTAAGAGACCAATTGCTACCGTGAGGCACTAGGAATTTTCAAGCCCAGTGTGGCTTTCAACTCGCGCCCTTACTCCCAGATGCGATCAGATTTCTTCGATCCCCCGTCCGGTTGCAGGTTTGAAACTCAAGCAGCGGCAATTCCTAGCTGGAATTATCGCGAATCCGTGGGTGGACATGGAATCGTTTCTAAGGATAGGTAACTTGAGTTATCACCTACTCCCGCTTTCTTAGGTTGCATTGCGCTTCTAAACTCCTCCGGCTATTAGTTGAGAAAACGACCAGCACACCAACCAGTGCATCGAACCATCCATCCGAAGTTTTTGGGGAACTAGGAATTACTGGGAACTATAGGATCAGGTCATGTCACCGCATTACCGGGATACAGAGGACCTTAATTCCGGAATGTCAGCATTGTTTAGGAGTTTAATGGTTTTGTAATGTGCAAGTTAGTACCAACATTCACCAATAAAAACTACATGGACAACCTGGGTACTCTTAATCGCATTTATTGATTCCTGGCCACGAGAGTTTTACAGCAGAAATATTGAGCAGCTCATATTAAAATGGCAAAACCGCGTAAATAATAAACGTCAATATTTCGGTTAACAAAATACATATTTTTCATAAAATATCTTTGGTCTTAATATCCTTTATCAAACTGCAACTTCATAGACAAGGACCTAATATTATTTTTAATCACTGCCCACTTGATTTTGGTATATAAAGTAGTATCCAGGATAATATTGAAGCTTGTATCTTTCGACAAAACTAGATAAACATACAAAATTAAGTGTTTTGACGCTATAAAATAAAGGAAAAGTAGCGATATGTATCGCTACTTTTCCTGTTATCTGTCAACTTTGGCCCATCCCGTGATTGGTAACCCCTGACATCCAAAATGGTTTAAAACCTATTCCAACAAGTTTCTCTCGTTACTACGATTCCAAATACCCATTTAAGCTATGCTTTCTCTACTTATTGGTCAGATCCTCCTCCAGGCCAAGTAAACCAGGATACACCTGCAGCAGCACCTACGGGACTCGGATCGAATTTGCTGCCACCTGGTGCTAAGGATTACCCGGAGATACTGCATACCAAATTTGGTTAAAACCGGACCACGGGAAGTCTTCGGGCATACTGACAAAGAAACAAACAAACAAACACACAGCAAGTATCAGACATGCATGGACGGGCTATATACCCGTCCTACATACTACGGACGCGCCAAAAAAAGTAACTTTTTTAATATATATTTTTTTATTTTTAGGTCGTGAATGTAAACAGAAGTGGCGCAACATAAGAGACAGCTACAGAAAAAATAAAATAAAATGCCAGAAATCAGGAAGCGTCGCTACGATATCAAAGTATAATGATGAGCGATTACAGTTTATAGATGAGGCATATAAACAACAAGATGCAATCAGTAACGTCGATAGCATCATCGACGATTCCGAAAACAACTGTAACCAAGAAATTAATAACCAATTTGAATGTCCAACTATTAAAACTGAGGTCTGCTATATGGATTCTCCGGAATCTGAATTGTATGCTGCCATCGGTGGAGACGGAAATGCCGCCGAAAATACACCAGAAAAGAAAACACTAAAAAAAAGCAAGAAAAGAAAGAAAAAGGATGTTCTTTTGGAAGAATTTGGATGGAGTAAATGGAGGCAAAACTGTGACACAGCTGTTCATATGTTTTTCAACAGTATGGCGGAAATTGTGTATAATTTTCCTCCGAAACGAATTGCAGAGGTTCGGATGAAAATTTGCAACATTGTAACTGCAGCAGAACTTGATGTGCTGGCGGTTCAAACAGCAAGGCCACGAGCGATATCTTCACGACATTCCAGGTCATCGTCAACAGCGCCGCATGACAGATTTTCATTCAGTGCAGCGCAGCAACGAGCGCAGATAGCGGCACTGGCACGAGCAGTATCTTCGCAATATTCTGATTCATCGTCTACTACGCCAGGTTAGATAAGCATCCTTTTATGAGCGGATATTCATCCAAGGTTATGGAAAAGGCGAATGGCAGGTGTTATCTGGAATTTTTTGCACTTGACGATGGGATAATCGATCAGACGGCTACCTGCACTTAGCCCTACTTTTAGGGCCATTGTGGCTTACCCCCATTTATTGACCACCAGTCTATATTGATACTGCAACCAGCACTCCTGGGATACCATTCGCAGAATCCACGACGGACGGAGATAGCACACATCGGCCATAGCAGCCTCAGAATGTTCCTATTATTTTCTCTCTTACATCTAAAGCTGGGCTTATATACACGACACGCTCAGTCAACTGATCCTCTGTTCCGCAACTCCCTTACACGGTGGCTATTCTTAGTGTGTGCATATGCTTGTATAGTCGGCAGCGTCCACTGAATAGGCCCACTACTTTCTTAAATTATCCTTGGAAAGTCTCTCCTTAGTTCTATTGCGAAAGGCGGTTCCAATTGTCAAGACCTCAACCAGTAGCGAAGTGGACTCTCATTTTTGGACTTTTAATAATACATCTATTTATCACATAATAGCTTTATTTATCACAAAATAAGTCTATCACAAAGAACCTCATCATTTGGATACTCTTTTTTCGAAAATACAGAGGATGGTCAAATTATTATACTAAAAAAACATTATCTTTTGGCTGTAATAATTTTATTATGCATTCATGTTATTATTTATTAGCCCATTAATTATTTAGCTGCATTGTCTGGCAACTCTTTAAGTCAATAATGGCAGATCAATAAATGCGGGCCTGATTTTTTTTTAAAATTGCTCATTTACTTGTTCAATGCATTGTGGTCATGTTTTATTGTGTATTAACTTTTGTATGAGCTGTCGATCGCCTAACCTAAAAATGTGACCAACAGATATGGAATAACATTCAGATCATACCGAGGATTAAGACAATGTTACAGCATTGGCTGATATAACTGATTTTCTTGATGTGTCTCAGTCCAGTATGCGCAATATCAAGCAAAAACTGGATACAGAAATATCCATCGAGGCGGATCGAGCGGGAAAATACGACCGAAAACGCATTACAACACCTCGAACTTAACGGAAAATCTGTCCCATTATAGTTCAAAACCGTCGAAAACCTAGACAGGTTATAAAAACATGCTAAGTGTATTGGAGTGCAAATATCTGATAGAACGCTCATGCAAAGGTTTGCAGAGGAAGGGATGTAAGCTTAAATGTTATCGACCACTGAAAAAACCTAAACTCACACCTGGGGGGTGATTCTTGAAAAAATTAGCAAGCTAAATTTGTGATTTTGATTACACGGGCCAAAGACCATTTGATTTGCATGGGCCAAAGACAAATTTAGCATGAATTTTTGAAGAATAGGCCGTGCTACGAAATCCTGGTCCAAAGAATACCGACATTAGACACAAGAGGACTGGAGAAAAGTTTGCAGAGCTAAAATACATCAATAACCATTTTTATCATCCATATAAATTTATATGAAAAAATCCTTGCAGGTTTGCTTCACAAATGATTCGTCCAGACATATTCTCCAAGACAAAACGGTGTTTGTATATCGAAAGATAGATGAAAAATATAACGAAAACTGTATTATAGAATGACAAGCATCATGCTTCAGTGACGATATGGTCCATCATTAGCAGCAACGGGGCTAAGGGCTGTACATCGTGGAAGGGACCAAGCATCAGGAGCAGTATAAGAAGGTTATGGAGGAAAGGCTGGTCCCACAGATAGCAGAATGGTTCCCAGATAGGGACTTCATATTTATGCATGACTCTGCGCCCAGTCATAAAGCCAAATCTATAACAGAATAATTAATAAACAATCGTGTAAGCACTCTGGACTGGCCAGGAAACTTGCCCGACTAAAATAGAAAGCCTCTTTAACAGCATATATTTTTAGATGAAGATTTAACTCTTTTAATAGTGCAAATGTTGAGAAATTTTCTCAACCTAAGTTTTCTCGAACAAGTACTTGTAAGATTTGTTATAACTTCTGCCATTCACCTCGATATAAGTATTTTTTTGTTTTGCTATTTTTATTTCTCATTGCTGATTGGATGTGTATATAAGTAATTTGAATGAAATAAAACTAAATTAGAAATATTCTCTTCTTTAATTATTCAGCAACAAATACCTAGAAGTTAATCAGCCTTTTTCTCCGTTCAGCTACTATGTGGACAAATTAATTCCCGCTATAATATCGAGAGGATGGGCGCTCGAACCAAAAATATTACCTAACATTCCTAATGTAATATCACATTTCCCTTAAACAATCAACAACTAATTGAGTATAATCGTCACGCCTAAATTTGTCCGAATAGCAACTGAACACTTGAAAACCAATTATGTTTGATTGTGTAACAAATATCGTATAAATAAAAAAAACTTATTCCGCTATTCATCATTTTTAAGGCACATTGCTTGTATATTTGAAAAAAGTTACTGCGTAATAATAAAATATTAATTTTGGTATATGAAGTTGTTATTTTCTTAATATAGAAGTGGCACAATTTACTGTCATAATAACATTTTTAAAACGCATTTGATGCGTTCATTAAAATTTAAAAAATTCATAAAATTGTAGATAACAACGAGGAGACGATAAACAAACAAAAAGACAATAAATAAAATGGCCGCCGGTTACTAAAAAAACGTAGTAATTTAAAAATGCTAGCGTACAATATAAGTAGAATGTAACATTACAATTATAAAATATGATTCGAAATGTGATTACAAACGAAAAATAATGAAAAATGCTAATCGATTAATCTAAACGCTAAACGAATGAAATGGCACTTCGAAGGATAGAAAAAAAAACAACAATGAAAATGAGGTTAAAATTAAATAAATAGGTGTTAATTATATTAGAAGCGCTCTTACGAATGTATTAGTTGGCTTCGATGCATTATGTAAAAAAAACAGCCTCTTAGTATAATATTAAATATTACATACATGTATCCAGGTCTCAATCTGTCATAGAGCAGCAACCCAAGCCATGTATTTTAAAATTACTGAAAAGATTTCGATCGAGGACCATTTAAACGCATTGGACTAGTGATGATTCAAGAAATTAACCAATAAACTAAAATATCATTACATCTCTACATAAACTATAAAAATACGAATTGCTACCGCTAAATATCATACATAGGTATATTTTTGGCATTTGAAGCAAAATGGCTTATGAACGGTTACTATGTTATTTCGCGTTTAGCAATTATTATTAGTATTAGGTAATTCAGTTTTCTTTGCCATATAAAAATCTTATACATAAAGAGTTTTCCGCGGTGATTAATTTTATTTTACAAATCTCCTCAATTATATTTAAATGCATCGTACCTAGAAATAAATAATTTTCAAGAATTATTGTCATGCTCTAGGGATGTATTTTAATCTGAATAATAAGGCATCGGCACGAAGGATTATTTTTGTGCGTAGTTTTTTTTACACAGTTTGACTATTTTATATTTTGTAATACATAATTAGGTATAATACTATTTACAAGTAACTTAACTCAAAACAAATGCGTTCATATCACCCCCAGATTAAAGAAAAAAAGGGATTCCTTTTCGGAGTGCTATAACTACAGAGTTTCTGCCAATTGATTCGGCGATTCCACTCAGTATGTCAAAGGCATTCAACCTGATCTGTCGTTGCAGATATGTACTCCAATTGGCCTACGGGCGGCTGATGCTAGGTCTATGTAATTGAACGTCATGTCTTATGATACTTCCTTCGCACAAACCACTCCCAACGCACAAAATTAAATGACAACATTATCCATTTTATGTAAGTGTTGCGACTTGGCAGTTGTGGTCACTGGTACTCATGTGGGGTTCTTCTGTTGCTGACGGCGGTGCTGACGCCGCCGCGGTCGCTGATGACGACGGTGTCGGCGACAGTGCTGCTGACAGCAGTCGTCCAGAAGCGTGAGGCGGCGAGTGCACGCGGAACGTGGACAGCGCTTGCGCTCGCACTTCACTATGCCGTCCTGCAGAAAAAAAGTATCTATTGAATAATGGATTCTTACCCTGGGTGTAGTGGCCATAGGATGGGCACAAGCATCAAGCCACTTTATTTCAGCTACCCGGCCTACAATGGCTCCCAAGATTATGATTTGGACAGAAGTTGTAGAAACTTGTTAGTATATCATGTAGAAAAAGTCGACAAAGTGGATAAATATTATCAACAAATAATGAAATACCGAACATCTGCAAAATCTGTAGAATGCGGCCAGCTCAATTACTACAGCAGATTCTCACCGCGCAGTTCCACTCGGCAGGTCAGCCGATTTGCGATTGCAAATTGCGGGCCAGATACAGTGCTGCATGCGCATAGTAAAAAGGTTTGGTTGTAGTTTGTCTTGCTACCGGCGAGCCCGCCAACCTAAGATGTAACGGCTGTAGCCATCTTATCACCATATAAGGCACTTCGCGACCTGCCTAACAGGATGAGTCATTTCTAAGGATAAGCGACAGCAGGTCAATAACAATTCCGCTTTCTTAGGAAAAACGTACGTTTCTAGACTCCCCCGGTAATTCGTCAGTTGCACATACTTAGCACTCTCTGGCATGCACAACCTCCCAGAAGCGTCTGAGGCAAATTACCCCAGTGCACTTTGGATCACAACTGCCTACAACTCCGGGCAGAGTTTACTGAAACCTGGTCACTATGCTAGTGAAAAGGTTCGATTGTAGATTGTCAGTTACTACGGGCAAGCTGCCATCCCAAGATATTATAACGGCTGTTGCCATTCTTTTACCATAAAACGCATCACAATAACTTTCCACGGACAATTTACCAACCAGTTCCGTAAATAGTTCCAGAGGCCAACCGATAGTGTCACCCAGTAGGGCATCCTCGCGCCCTGACTACCAGATTTCGACGGATTTTTCCGTCTTCTGAAATCCGTCCAATTAGTCTGGTTACGGATTCAGAGTCTGTGACGGTAATTCCTATTCGAATTTCTATGGAGGCGACCTATGCCCGTCTTTATGACTCGGGATCGGGTGAACAACGGGCCATTTTAAGAATAGGTGACAGGATAGGATATAAGGACAGTAAAAATATTTAAATTCGAAGTGTCAATTGCTACGAGTGAACCCCTGAAATGAACGCAAAGACTTTGGTGGACAAACATAATCCACAGTCAAGCTCCGCCGCAAAGCCGTCAGAGGCCAAACTGAACCGCGAGGCACCAGGAAATGTCAACCAGTAGGACATCCTCGCGGCCTGGCTACTAGATTGGATGGATTTCTCCATCCTTCAGTCTGGTTACATAAGGTAGGTGACGCCAGGTCAACATCTATCCCGTTTCTTAGGAAACTCCCTCGGCAATTTTTGCTGGTGAAGTGAAACGGTTCATTATGTTTTGGGGACAACTTACCCAACATAATCAGCAGTCGACATATCAAACGGCCGTTCCATTCTCATTACTCGAGAGCGCACTACCGATGGACCGCTGTCGTTGGAGCCGTTGCCATCAGCGCTGACTATACCAGAGCGTCCTGGCCCAGCTGCCTCTATTATCTATCCCAGATACCGTGTCTATGTTGATTTGGTCAGTTATCACCAATTTGTGTAAATGGAAATTATTGTAAAATATACCAAAACTGTCAAGACCCTTTGAATTTTCATTGATGAACATCTTTCTTGGCAGGATCAAGTAAACCAAATAAGTCATCACATTTTCTATGGTATTCATAATATCCGGCGGCTTCAGCGATTTCTCCTCATATCAGTCAAACAAATGGTTGTGTCCACCCTGTTAACACCAATACTTGACTACGGTGATGTTTGTTATACAGATATTGAGTTTATCCTGAATAAGATAGAGCACCTGCAAAATATCTGCCTGAGGTATTGAACGCGTTAGCTGTTTCCGTGAGCAACTTCCTATTCACGATCGAAGAAATTTACATATACTGTCGCTACTCTACAATATCCTCAATAACCCCACTTAAACCTTCCATCTCAAGGAGAAATTCCACCTTATGAAAGGCTACAGTCTTCCACTTCGATGATCAAGTCGGGACAACACACTCACCTTTCCGTTACATCACTCCTCTGTTTACATATACTCTTTTACGGTCCATTCTGCCCTTTTATGGAATCAACTCCCACACTCTGTCAGGCATACACCTTCGTTGCTCACTTTCAAAAAGTTTCTGAAGAAACATTTGCTTTCAGACAGTCACTAACCAAATACCCCACCTTATCCTCTCCTTTATCCTTCCCTGGGCAAAATAGTAAAAAAAATGGTATATTGTTACTTTAACATTACCTTATTAGATTATATTTTTATTAGTTTATTTTGAATTAAACTTTGTCTATGTGTGCTGTACGATGACAATTAAAAATTAGGTTAGCAATTAGTTGACTGTAAGATTAGTTTTCAAAAACCTGTGTATTGTTCCATATGTTATATTATTTTTAATATAATAAAGTTATTCTATTCTATTCGTCTCAGCCCAGGCAATGAATCCTTAGTCTCTGATATCCATTTGTACGATACTCCTCCGCTATGTATAGGTTCCGTCAACATGAGACTCATCAACGACCCCATGGCCAGCCTGCTACCAAGACGCCCTACTGTGTCGCCGAATGGCATCAAGGTTCTGTATAAGAAATTAAGGCTGCACATATTGACAAAGGGGGCTAACCTTTCGTTTGGTCCAGTAGTCTGTTAGTAAAGGCTACGGGGTTATGACTGTGACATACCACCTAGATGCAAAAATTACTCTACCTGTAATTTTATTTGTGCTACATTTTTCATAATGGCAGTGACGGCGAACGATCTTTAAAAATCGTCGGTGACAGCACTACCACCTCCGCCTCTAGAAAGAGGAAGGTATTTCCTAGCATAGTATTATAATTTGTTGAATTATGAGCAGTCTAAGGTTGACGGTTATGGAATTTATAAATATAAAATAAGCAATATTGTTGCTGATTATTTTCATATACTAGAAAGCTGGCAATTTTACGCTATGCACTGGATAGGTGTATACAGTGCCGGTAGCCACGTAGCAAGAGTAGCATGTGCTACGGGCTCCATGGACCCATGCCTGCCTGAGTGTAAAATTATCGCTACAATAGGCCAATGGAAAAATGTTGGTATCAAAATCTACAATGATTACTTATTAAAAATTTTAGCACACCACAAATTATGTGTCGCACCACAAACGCGTGTAACTTGGCAATATAACAAAACTAACAGGGGACTGGGGAATTCCCTGATTTAGTCTCTCTGGTGATATTCCCTCAGGATTCGAAGGTATATTATATGATTCTAATGTTACTACATCTCAAGCCAAAAACAAAATGAACGATATTGTTGAATGGCCGAGCAACTTTAATTGAAATTATTGGATTTCGAAATGAACTAGAGAACTGCAACATATGAACAGTGATTTTTTTCTTCAAAGAAAATGTGCGAAAAAGAAAATAAACCAAGATTAAGTCTAAAGTCAATTTTCACATATAAACATAGACCAACGAATAAAACTTACGTCAGAGATTGGTACTGTTATTCAGAAACCAAAGGGCCACTTTTCTGTTTTGCATGCAAAATTACGGATTTAAGTTGTTTGTCACCATGGTTTACGAAAACCGGACTAAATGACTGGAAGAACGCGAATAATTTGTTAAAAAGACACAAAGAAAGCACTTCGCATAGACAAGCCATAATTTCGCTGTTAAATCGTAAAACAAAAGGATGCACAATGCACATGTCGATTCGCAACTTGTGAGCCAAATTGAGACCGAGAGCAAAAGTATTGGCGGACACTTAAAACGAATTATTGCAGTAATAAAGTTTTTAACAAAATGAGGTCTTGCATTTCGGGGTATGATGAAATTGTTGGCTCACTCACAATGGAAATTATTTAGGCTTATTAGAATTAATAGCCAAAATTTGACGTTTTTATGGTGCAACAATTCAAAGTCATACCAATAAAGGAAAGGGACGTACATCATATTTATCAACAACAACATGCGTTGTTTATGGGAATTTATCCAAGCATACTGGAACTGATTTCATCAAGCATACTGGATCAAATTATTTGCGAAATTAAGAAATGCAAATACTATTCAGTATCATTCAATTCTACTCCAGATATATCGCATGTAGACCAACTGCCTCTGAGAGTGTGCTATGTTCTGCCATCTGGACCAGTCGAAAGATTTGTTAAGTTATTGGATATGGAAGGCCATACTGCTGAACAACTCGCTTAAAGTGTACTAGATTTCTTAAGTAAGAGTGGCATTGATATGAAATATTGTCACGGGCAAAGCTACTTCTCCCCTCCCCTCCCCAAACGGGGTGTATCTGTGTGGTGAGGCTAGTTTGGGCCATGTTGGTGAGGCTTGTTTGGGATGTTGAGCTACTGTTTACATATATCTACTGTGACCTGGCGGGCTAGCGAAGTTGACGTGAACCGAATCAGGCTTTCGCGAATTAGGGCTAAACAAGATATATTTATAAGTACTTACTTTACAGCGGCATGTTACACACTTCTGCTCTCCATGAGAATGGACTGTTGGATGCCATTCTTTGCCATTCGGCAATGCCCCTAGTAAGGGGTATCGGCAGCCACCTTCCGCTAAAACTTCAGCTGCGGTCTTCGGCACCCCCTGATCTCCTTGACCTTCAGTTCCATCGACGGCAGTTGCTAGCTCCGTAGGTTTGCTCTGTAATAAAGTCATATCAATTTTAAAACTGGCACAGTAGTTCTATTGTTTCAGCTCTAAGTTGTATTTTGAAATACGAGTATCGTTTTAAAAGTAAAAGTCGTTTACACGACATTTGTACTCTACCATGATGGAGTACTAAAAATCTAGCAATGTCTGACAATCTAAATCAATAGCTTTGTCAGACTCTCAAACCCAAATCTTTCGTTAAGTTTATGAATTAGTGTAAATTAGGAACAAATATTGTCATAATTATTTTTTGCGCCTTACATTTTACTGTTAAAATGCAGTAAGCATGCATTCACCTGGTTCGTTCGTTTTCTTAAAACCTAGGATCACACTCTTTAATCAGTCTGGAGTATTTCCCAACTGGCATTTATAAAAAGATCTATTGCTCGAGATAGATTTCTGTGGAATGGAGAGGTAAGTCTGCTATTACTCAATTCGTACCAGATCTTCGATATTAAATCCTTGGCAGTATTCAAACTTTAAACATGACCCTCTTATATGTTCATAATGTATTGGGCTATGGTTGTCACTTACCCCAGGACAAACCCGGCAGCATGCTGCCTTATCCGGTCTATAGGCTTCTCTGTCAGAACACGGAAGCGGTGGACAGGACACTCTTGGACATCTCACTGTCAATGTCCTAGCATCGCAAGTGCAGACGGCGCAGGAATCGAATCCACCGGGGACGAGGTACGGATGCCATGCAGAACCTGCTGCGTGGAAGTGTCCGGCTAAGTAACATCCAAGAACAGGTGCTGATGAGGCATTCCATTCTGCAGCCGAAGTATCTGTAAGAACATAGAAGTATTCTGTAAAGAAAAAGCAGCAGGTGAAGGTGTTGAATCTGTTTCTCAAAATAGCAGAATCTCACCAACACAAGTGGGACAGCATTCTCCAGGTCTAGCTGGTCGAGGTTTGGCCGGTGCGTTACAAGTAAGTGGTGGGCATCTAACCGAATCACAGCGGACTCGTCCAGAGACACATCCACACATCGTGCAGGCCTATGCAGAAAACGATAAAACAGTAAGTTAATGAAAACACCCACCTTGAAATGTCACCTATTTCTATTTAACTGACCTCATTAGTCGACATCCACTGAGCTCCATCATCATAGAAGCTGCCAGAGTGGAAGCAAGACGATACCTCACCCAAGTACTTGTCAGCCGGCGAATTAGAATGAGATGGCACATAAGACTGTGCTGGAACTTCGTTGTCCGAATATTGGGGCAAGCAGTTGGCAGGCACATTAATCTGAAAACATACTTCAAATTTTACAAATATGAGCTGATACTAAAAGCGAGGATTGCTCCCGTACTGGGTGTACATATATATTCTTTGAACTTTGTTGTTTATGAGCCATGGCATATATTCTTTGAGCTTTGTTCTTTATATCTATGGAATATAGAAATAGTCTAGATTCCTATAGATGGATGGGAATACCTGTTTTAGTTGTGCTCTCAGCAATGTGCTGGAATTGTCAGGGCCCCGAAGTTCCAGGAAGGCGGCTCCACTTTGCAACCTCGCCATGTCTACTGGCGTAGGTTCCAAGATCATGCCTTCGATGGTAGCAACTCCACTGCTGCCTCCGCCACCGTTGAACATGTCGAGTCGAGTCCATCTTGCTGTAGCACCAGGAGCCAGTGCTGGTAACAGCTCCAAATATAACTCAGTCCCAGTAAGGGATGAATCAACCGTGGCCGGACCAGAAAGTGTTACCTAAAAGATTAAAAATATTATTTTATTTAGATACACAAATCCTATATTAGCTATAGACAGATTATAAAAAAATCAAGATTATTTTTTCTCAAAAATGCATGAACTTGCAAGGAAAGCGACCTATAGGGTCGCGTAATATGTAGTGAATCTATCATTAAAACTAGGATATATGCTGCTTTTGACTGAAAAGTGGTACAGGTGAAGTTTTTATGTTTTTATGTGTTTTTTGAATATGTTCTCGATTTGTATACTCAAATTTACTTTTAAAGCAACCTGCATTAACAGAACAAAGCAATCAAAAGACTGGCATTTCTAGAGCAATGAAGAGTCTACGTCACCACAAGTGCTCAGAACGTCGAACAAGGCAATGTAAAAATTCTACAACCTGGGGAATATCGGTAACTGAAGCTACAATAAGCGAATTTCATATTCCTATATATCTGCGAGACACATCACGTATATACCTGCGAGACACGACACGTCGAGACACGTCGGCATGAACAGAGAGAGAACTGAGACTCAGTGTAGGGAAAGAGTAGACTAATCGGGCGATCGCCGCACGATGGTCGACAAGTCGCTGAAGCAGCTCGAAGCACGGAGGAGTATCACTGACGAATGTTAGAAGATACAGCAATGTAAACTGGAACTACTGAGAGGTGGCTTCGGCTAGGGTGCCACTCTCACGACTACTCTGTTAAGGTAGGTCTATCCTCGTAATGGGATTCGATACCTAGATGTCAGCAGAAGGCTAAACAAGAGGATGATGATAAAGTACCGACATAGATCCACATACCAAATAATGACACAGTATCTACTCAAGCCTTGAGACGGGAAGGAATGGATATCTCAGTAGAAGAAACAGTCAGTGGAGAAATCATGTTCCAACACTGGGATACAATACAGGAACAATACCAACACAGGAACCAAAAGGTTAGATATTATGTACATATTTACCTCATAATGCAAACTACATTCCGTGTCGATTGTGATCCAGGCCATGCCAATAGCATCGATTGGCTTAGCATTCTCAGCTCTGGTCAGAAGGACAGGGGCTCCGGAGTCGGCTGCATCTCCCAAGTGTCTGACTGTCAGACGTCCTTTGATAGCTCCACCGACGACGACCCAGACTTGCTCATCGTAGAGTGGTGCGAAGAGACGGGCGCTTGGACGTACTAGGATACCACCACCAACTTCCAGTATTTCCACTTGAGAATGGCGACGTCCAGATTCATCCACAAGTGTCAGAAGAGGTGATTCGACGGTGTTCAACTCGTCTAACTGTAAAATGAACTGAACTGTTTACAAGTCGACGTAGTCTCTGAACAAGAAAGCACCTTTTGAGGATAGGATAGAAAAGAATATTTAAGCAAGGCTAAAATGTGGAAGAAACTTAGGAGATAAATGTGTGAAATATTGTACAGATACATGTTGTTTAATTAAAATTCAATATCTTCAATTGAAGGAGATCCTCATTCCAAATTCTATTATAAGAATGAAGGTGTAGCATGCGTCGATATGGTTGAAAACGAGTGGGATTGCCTTTTGTATATAACAGAGGCTGAGAAATCACACAACTCACTCTTTTTAATTAACTTTGGTACAAGTATTTCCTATACTGATCTGGACTTTCAGGAGTGCGTTAATTGACTCATCGACTTTTGGTTCATATAAACTCTTGAAGAGTCATGGTTGTTTGTAGTAAGTTTAAGAATAAAAATGGTCAGTACCTGTACATTATATACGAGCGATCCCTCCTGATCGATATACATCCAAGCCATACCAGAGCCATGGGCACCAGCAGGGTTAGGTCTTTCGCTGACCATGACAGTTTGGTAGATTTCACAAGAAGCTCTGGTATGGGCCACTCCTTTGACTCTAAGATTCATTGCTCTTGGCGACTCTATGGTGATAACAACCTTTCCTCGACTTAGAACACGTAAATCAGCAACTGATACTGGAGAAGATGCTTCCACCACGTTGATCTCGTGCGCGGCTTTAGCAAGAATTGTTACCTGAGAGAAAAACATAGGTTTTAGAGGACAGTTTAGCATTACTTTATTTAACTCCTACCACTCTGACTTACCTCCTCGATTACGGTTAGATTCTTATCAGGCACTTCCATCCTTATTGTGACAGGAACATCAACGGCATCATTGGCGGCGAAGATCCCGTTGAAGACTGCTGCAATGTGAATGGAAGGAGCGGCTCCAGCAGAAGCTGTGACGATTGCTGTGCCGCCCCAACCACCTACTCCTTCAGGTTCTAAAAGTGCTGAGAACATTTCAGTCGACAGAGCTGGATAACGGTCTATTAGACCGCTTAGAGCATAGTCTGCATTGCCATTCTCGCCCCATAGCAGAGCGATGTACATAGATCCTTCTTTCAGAAGGCGGCGGTATTCTCTTGAGACGCGTCTCCACACTCCGCATAGCTGAAAAAAGGAGATCATTGAAGTTATTCCAAACGAGATCGAAGACTGCTTGAACGTCTAGTAAGTACAAACGGAGCTGCCATGGAATTCATCGACCAATGGCCTATCATAATACTATTGTTACACTTCTGAGGGATGAGTCGTGGACTTCGGACTAACGACCGGCTAAGGTATGTTTAGGAAATGCCATGAAGATTCAAGGCTAGATCCCGAAATTCACAGTACTCGAAGCTAGCCTTAGATATAAATCCAGTAAACATCCCGTACAAACACGGAGCTCAACGCCTGGAGTATTCTTTATGTTGGAACTTAAGAGAGTGATCACCTCGACTAAATATCAAAAGGTTAACATGGGAATCGACCTTCATTGATCCTGCTTGGATTCCAGCTAATGAAAACAATGATATTACTGAACTCAACTTCTAGATACCTAGAGTCTCCACAAAAGGGTTATTCGGTTACTGGGCGAAACCTGGAAAATGGCTTCAGTCTAACAGGGGCATAGAGACAACTAATCAGCCGTAGACCATCATATCCTGGCAAATACTCCAGGAAAAGATTTTGCGGATGAAATTGTAAGCGCGAGGGTCACGATGGCGACCTCCGTAGAAGGAAAAAAATATCAATCAAGGGAGAGAACCTCTGCAGTGACTGACTGTTGGTGCCTCTCCGATTAGTGTTAAACTTATTTGGGTTGGTCGTGACCCTTCTCAGTATATGTTCAAAAAGGTTCGGTCCATGCAAATTTGCAAAAATCGATCTACGAAACCAATGGTTGTCTCAAATGAAGTCAGAGAAAATGGGCAAATCATCGAGAATCTAGATTTTTGATATCCCAGAGATTCCTTCATTTCCCCTTTACTTTCACTCCTCGCTTCTTTGCTTTTTATGGGGTTCATATCGGCGCACGCTGTAAGGAAGAATACTTCCGAATCGAGTAACAAAATCATCGCACCGTCATCGTTGGCTACCTTCGCACCTACTTGAAGCCCACTAAAACAAGCCGAACATAATTTCTTCCGTTAACTAAAATTGCCTGGCCAAGCAACTAGCAATTTTACATAAACAATAACATCAACCAACAACTTACCTTGCCAGTGGCATTCTGGTAAGCAGCATGAATCCCCGGCTGCGGCTTCAGGGCATGTTCTATGAGTACACGCCCAGCTCTGTCTACGAATTGTACAGCATGAGGGCCTGCAGTTGAGGCTGCGGCACGAGGTTCTGCCACGCTGATGGCGTAGTAGAGATGGCGCTTTCTGAAGGAGAGCCGCGCTGTGGCCACACCAGATGCGGCCGGGATTGCTGACATGTCATCGCGACGAAGAGCCAATGGTGACCTCGAAGACAGTAAAGCGCCGAAGTCTGTAAATTAAAATGGGTGTCATGCAGTCGTGCCTTTCCCTTCCAGATATAGGGACTATTTCTTGTATTCTTGGAGAGGTTCTAGAGAAGGTAGCAGCACACTAGTTAAGTAAGCTTTGAGTAACTTTGGACCCAGAGTTAACTTGGTGCACCACATTAAAATACAAACAAAGCGAATGCTGTCGTTTGGGCCCTTTAACATGTAATATTTTCTTGCTATAAGCAGTTGGATTGGAGTGGCTGTCCAGATCTGACCAGAAGACGCTCATTATAGCATGACCTGACGATGCTTAGGATTAATGTGATGTCATAAGTATCTGCTTGGATACGTATAACGAATAATTTACTATAATAAACTTACGCCTCATGCTTAATTCTTCTTCCTCCGCTGTTACAACCATCGGGGGATCTTGCACCAGATCAGGGCCTGAAAATAAGAGAGTGCCCACATTGTATTCTTGCAATTAAAATAAATATTAGAGAGGGTCATAATCCATGTATTGTTGTTTCATGGGGCTTCAAGATTTTATTCCAAGGTCTAGAAAAAAAATTGAATACAAAGAAATTTTCGAATCGATAAGTGGCACTGTTTTTCAGTAATAATATGGATATAATTTCTAATGTAGATCGTTCAGCAGCCGTTCTAATGAATGGTAGAATATAATATTCCCCGAGTAGTGTTGGCATAATGTCTCGAGATAAAACAAATTATGTAGAAAAACGAAATCATTCAACAGGAAAAAAAACAGTGTGGCCATGTATCTCCGAACGAAAGTTGTCAATTTTGACAACATTGGTAGCGTAAAGTAGCCATTTTCCATCTCATATCGTCAACAAAAATCGATTAATTTATATTATCTTTTGTAAAGGAAAATATGAGGAACATATAGATTCTGTTTAAAAGAAGAAATAAACAAATCTTTATGAGGAGTAATTCATATAAAACAA
>JAOPUG010000384.1:3485853-3496978 GCA_027564375.1 Micropterix facetella | reverse complement strand
GCGAAATACTATCGGAAGTGTAATAATCCATTAGATTGGAATACCTTTATCTTACTCTGCACCAGACAAATGAGATTCCAAAATAATTGGTATCGCTAACATATTCAGCGTTGCGAAGATAGTATACACAAGGTTGGGCTAGGCGTATCTAAAGAGTATGCGTAAAAATTGCCCCTTCGCCAGTTGTAAGCACTTAACAGTGACACAATAATGGGCGAGCGGGAAATCTGGGAAGATTCCTTTTGCTATTTTAATTCTATATATGTACCTCAGAATTCAACAATTATTAAGAGATCTAAAACACTAGGTAAAATAATGTTAAGATCCAACAATCTATGAAATTTCCGATGGCTAAACGAGTAATAGAATGAGTCATTGTTAGACGAATCGCTTTTTTTTTTTTACCGATCGATTTATTGAATAAGTCGTCTTCGGAGTATTGTCTCCTCGGCGTACATGGCGCAAATTATCGGACCGGTCGGTCAGACGATCGATTTAAATGCCTCTGAAACATCTGAATTAATGGAAATTCGGTATTTGAAACGCCCGCGCACGCGTCAGACAAAACCAATATAATTTGATGAGTCCAGTCGTCGTTGCCGCTTTTGCTGCCGCCATTCGCGTCGCCATAACTATTACGTCACTTCTGCAGCGGTATTCTTCTTCGCTCATGTCTCAGCCAATTTAGTAAATGCAAGTACTGTGTACTTACATAAAGTTACCCATGATAGTATTGATATATTACGCAGAAGAATAAATTTCGAAGATCCGGTGGCTTAGCAGTTTTATTTAAGACGGGAAGTGGCCCTAGCTTCACAATTATAATCTTAGACTTAATGCGCCGCTATCTGCTACATTAAGAGGAACGATTTGTCAAACGATACTCCAGCGGAGAACAATACACCGAACGGCTATTATTGCTTGAGCGGAGATACCATTCTTAGGACAAATGAAACTCCAGCGGAGCGCAATAGACCGAACGCCTATCTGCCACGAACTGACGTGAGCCATACGCTTCTCCACCTATGAGGTCTTGGTGTCGATGAGCGCATAATATTGATAACATTTAGATAGTGGCCGAACTTTGATAATCCTTTGGGTTTTCTCCTGCATGTTGTTTAAATGCACATGGGAATCACTTAAATTTGACTGAAAAATGTCAAATTTCCACTGTTTGAGAGAGATAGGCACCTTATAATAGATTTGGTATAAAAACAACAAATAATACAAAATAGAAAAATCAATGTCAGGAAAAAAAATAGAAAAATATTGGTCTTCACTTTAAAATATTAAAAATGGAAAGTCCTAAAATACCTATACTTATTTATGCCAAATATCAAAATTCTTATTTTTGTAAAACTTTCATAAATTCCTCAATATCATAAAAGCCTTCGGAAATTAAAATATCTTTTAGTTTTTATAAAATATATTATAGTTCATGGTCTCTGAGACTCTTAGGCTGCCTGTTATACATGTATATGTCCTTATATTAAATACTTTCTTAGTATATTTTTAAGAATGGCCTGGGCAATTTCAAATCCACACTTTGCCTGGTGTTGTGTTCGTGTGCGTGTCCCGCTGTTTCCATGTTACCTTTTGATCTTTTGCAAATGAGAACCGATTTCCAATATAAATATCGATTGTAGAGTTATCATTTTTAAAGATTTAAAGTATGGCTTGCAACTCTCGATTTTGTATGCCCACGATTATTTTTATTTATTTATTTAATAATTCATTTCTATAATACATTGATTAACTCTACACAATAATAGGAACCGAATGGCGAAAACTTAACCCCTTGCTTATTTCATTGTCACCCAACTGGGACAAACCCGTTCTAGGGTGGACAAAGCTCTAATACAAATTCTTCAGGGCAGGATAGGACTCTAATATAATTATTCTTATGCAGTTTTTCTGGATCTTAAAAGCCTGATCGAAATCGGTGCTATAGCTCCATACAATAATGGAATATTTGAGCCACGTTTATGCGTATGCGTAATACAGACATTTTGATATTTCTTCACCCGTACGTTGCCTGATGATCCTTAAATCATAGCAGAAGTAGAGACCTTGGTTTTTAACTGCCTATATGCTCCTTCCAGTTTAGGTTGGAGCCGATCGTTACGCCGAGTAGATTAATATCAATAAATTAAAAAAACGAACATCAGCCATCTTTGGAGATGGGGTTGTAATATTGCATTTTCTATCCTTAAATGAAAATTTTAAAACCAAAAAATGTCTCACTTCTTACGGAGATTGTTATTGATGTCTATAGTTTACTAAGGGGTTCGGAAGTTATTATCGAAAAACCAAAATGACGCCGTCATATTCTTCCGCTATAGCACGGCCACCTGTTAGCTTGATCCATATATGCACGGTGAAAGCCGTGCAACGCCAATACCCACCACCTATAGAGGGCGCGGTTTCTTTTTCCTTTGGCGAGCATTGGCAAACGCTTGAAGGACTTTCGCCACGGTGATCTCGAATCAAATGCACGCATCTCAAATGCCCTCAATTGAAGTTATTTAATAAGGGGATTTACGAGAGCGTCGAATTGAAAAGGCGGCAAAACACGCGATAAAACTGTCCAGGAATCGGGTTAATAACAGCAGCTAATAAAAATGAGACGCCCATAAAGTGGCGCCTCGATAAACGGCGCAACGAACGCCTCCTAACGACCGGACGGTCAAGGGACGTCCATAAACCACGTTTCGCTGTAAAGATTAAGACTAGCGGATATCTCATTTGGTTTCCTCGCTTTTTGCTCCGATTAAACGATTTCAAGATAAACGTAGTAGTTTCTGCCATTTAAGACTAAACTGATTTTGTCCGGAGAGAGAGAGGGAGAGAATGTTTTGTTTATTATGCAGGGGAGTGCCAGAGTTTTCAATTTCCGAGAGAGAGAGAGAGAGAGAGGCCAAATATTTATGTTATTTATTAGATACACTTATTGCATGACTTACCAACTGACTGTGACTTGAAGAAGAAGTGAAGTAGTGCTTTTACTCGGCTCGCAAGCCTGTTTATAAAGGAAATTCTCGAGGGTCGTAAGCGACATTACTATTGTTCATATCCTTTTATGTTTTCTGAGAATTTTGCGTTGTCATATAAAACGTAATAATTATGTTGCTGAGGTGTAAGGGGCGGCACAACCCCGTAAAAGTGTATTACTTAGGACAGGTCATATAGTCCGATGCATGCTTTGCATTTGTTTGTTCGTTTGTCCGTAGGTAGACTTCCCGTGGTCTGATCTTAACCAAATTTAGTATGCAGCCTCCCTGGGTACTCTAAGCGCCACCAGGCGACAGCAAATTGGATCTGAGTCCCGAAGGTCTGTTGCAGGTGCATCCTGGTTCACTTAGCCGTCGAGTGTTTTTATTTAGAGTACTAAAACCGATTTTAGGTTTTAATTTGAATAAAAAGCGCGAAACTTTAGCGCGAAACTTTAGATACGCAGCGGCCCCTTGTATCGACTAGGGGAAGCAGTTAATCCCCGTCCCTCGTTTGTGAGGTGGGGATAATGGAAACAACCCCCTTTAAAGGTACTGAAGGGCTATCAAGGAAATGTTACAACCAGTACTCGTCTCTGATCCGCCGAGAACGCGGTAGATTCGTGAGATCACCGTGTGGTTTCAAAGATTACTGTGATAAACGCTTATCTTCGAGGTCACTTATTATAAAACCAGACTGAACTTTCGGCGAAGTCTAAAATTACGTTTCTACGCATAGAAATACAGTTTCAACCCTAAATTGTTTAAATACCTTTTTGAGTAGAGACATTAGTGCGTGAATAAAAACACAGTTTCAACCTTAAAAGTGTTTAATAAACTTGTTGAATAAACTAATGTATCTGTAATTAAGCAATGTAGTTTAAAATAATAGACAGAAAAAAGAAAAAGTTTTTGACATCTTTAAAAGGTATTTCTTTGATTCAACAAACGGTTTCAATTCACTGTTTAATACATAGACAGAGTTTGGTAAGCGAGAAGTGTGGGCAGCAGACGGGATCCTCGAACGATGTAAAGTTCTGCGAAGACACACTTGAAGACCACTGGTAGTAAACCAAGTGACGGCATTCGAGTGAAAACAGCGTTACGATACCTGACCTACGGTAAGCAAACTGTTGTTCTACCCAGCTCGGCTAAGGTTTTGGAAAAAGGCGACCTGGAGCTCCACACTCTCCGACGGTGACCCTTGGATTTACGAGCCGAAGGAATCGAATAAAGGCGACCGCTGCAATATCCAAGAAATCTGAAGGATCGTGGACGCTTGCATCGCTGTCAATGCCGTCGCAAAATGGCCGTTTCATTATCTGAACGGTCCCGAGCGCCTCACTATCGATAGTTATCAAATTTAACAAAGACCGCCTGCCGGTAGTTAAATAAAAGTCGTATTTTAAAAAAATCGGTTTCGGTCCGTCCTTAATGCTAGCTAGACGATAGGCCACCACAATTAGGTCGCATTGCTCTTCCAAACTCCTCCGGCTATTCGTTGAGCAAGGGCCAGCAGACCTACCAATGCCCCAGGCAACCATCCATATAAAGTTTTCACCGAGTGCATATGCCGTATTACCGGGATACACTCCGATCAGACCAGTCGATCATTGCATATATCCGAGAGTGGAGGGCCACTCTTCAGGATGGTTGCTAAGCAAAGGCTGTCATGCCGACCAGTGCTCAGACATCCAGGGTCGCCTGAGGTCTTCCCTCCAGATCAGCCACCATGCACAGCGGCTTCACCAGTTTCGTCCTTTTTCGAGGAGGCTGCCGGATAGGTGTTGAGCTGTGAGTCGGGCCGACTGTAATAGACAGAGTTGGCCATTAAGACCCTAGCTGCACGACACCATTAGACCCTAAAGGCAGACAGGGAATGAACTAGATTTTGAAGAAGGACCTTGACACTTTCTACGTTTGCTTAGAAAAATATGAGATTAGTGATCATAGGCGCCTCGTGAAACCACCGATCTCTCTACACATTGGGAACACTTGACATAAAGTGACATAATTGAAAAATTTGATAACATATCTTTAATTCAGAGATTTTAATTTACTGGGATTTTTTTCTAAAACTTTTTTTAAAGCGACGTTTGAGAGAAAGGTAATACCATTTACAGAAAACTCTTAACTGTAAATATATGTATAGCAACATCATAAGGGTGATTAAAATCTTTGTCATCTTTAAAATGACTCTCCTGGAATATTTATGTTTTTCGAGTTGTGTCACTTTTGAAACGTGGGTGCGACATGTTTCACTTCAAGTTTTTATTGGCGTAAAATCAACTATTTTTAATGCTTGCAAAACATATTTTTATTATTTTATATCCTTTCTCGGCTTATTTTTAATAGACTATCATTTTATCGTCGTTAATATTAATTTCCTTTGCATGTTTAACAAATTAACTGATTTGCGTTTATAGAAGTTAACGATTCTATTAGCTTACTGTGTCCAAGACTGGTTCGGGATAGTATATCGAAACATTGTTGCGTGCTATCTTAGACAATTATTTTGCGAATAACGTGTAATGAAACTTTAATCGGCGATAGTTATGCGATGTCGTTAAATTCATGAGAATTTTAGTAGTTCATTAACTTAAATGGAAGCTGGCGCTAGACTTGTTTTAATAAATATGAAATGTTGTCTGCAAATTACAAAGTTTGGTTAACCCTAGAATACTAATCATCGCATGAGGGGCTGGCCGCGTTCAGTTTTTTCCGGTAATTTTGGAATTGCTGGTACGTATTGAGTCGTGCGTTCGCGCCAACATATGCTGCGTTCCGTTTGGCTCTATGGAGTGCAGAATTTCCAGATGCGGTTCAGCAAACGCCAGTGAGGCGTCCCATTTGGGTCTAGGCAGTGCAGAATCTCCAGAGGAATTTCTGCCCATGCCTTCGAGGCGAGGTGGTTGAATTCTGCGATTTATGACAGCTGTCATCTCGGTAGCCATTGAATGGTCGTTTTAGACAAATTTGAAATAAAAGTGGCGTGTGTATATTTAAAGTAATATATATTGTGGTGTTTTTAGTACTTTTTTAACTGAGCTGGTTTTAACACAAGTAACGGATCCGGACACACTGAATTACTGGATCCGGACACATATTCGTTTCCGAGAATTAGACTTTCGATCGCCTCCCAGGCGATCGTTAGTATTAGAGGTAAGTTTTTTAACATTCACTTAATTTAGATTTTTGCACTTTTTAATTGTTTAGTCAATTTTATACGTTACAAAATGTATATTTTATTTGTTAGATGGATCTCAACGAAGACCAGATTGTCGATTTTTTACAAAACTATGCCTCTGACAGTGAACCCGAGGATAATACACAAAATGCTAAAGAACCAGGTAAAAAAAGGCAAGGTAAGTATATGCAGCCACTGCCCTGCCAAAAAAAGACGTATGCGTGTTTAATACTGTGCTAATTGTAATAAAAATTATTGCCTGGAACTCCGATCTCCGATTTACTAAAAGTAAAAGTGTAAATATGATTTAGTCTATAATAAAAAATATGTTAATTAGAATAGTTTTTTTATGTTAATTATAGTTCCTATATTATGTTGTAATTTTGATACCAAAATAGATGTAAAAGACTTACTACATTAAAAAAATTGTAATAGCTGTATTACTAAAATAAGCAATGTGTAATGTTAGATTTATGGCTGATTCCGAGACTGAATTAGAGGCGTTATGATAATTTTGTGTTGTTATTTAGAAAAGGCAGAGGTTTGCCTATTATTTTCATATACGTTTATAAAGTTTTAAAAAAAATAGGCGATTTTTTTGGTTTATTCCTAAAAGTCCATGCGATCATTAGTAGTAAGTGTTAATACATTTATATTAGTATTCTAGGGTTAATGAGACGCTTTTACCAGCTGCAAACACTGGTGTGCCGTAGTAATGTAAGGTCCGCTTAAAAATAATACTCTTGGTAAAAAAATATTCGAGGTGTTTTTTTTAACAAGACTATTATTGTTAAGCGGACCTTTCTTTTAGCGGACAGATTATTTTAATCAGAATAATATCTTTAGATGTTTTTTTTTCAGTTCTATTTTATGATGTCGAACTTCAGTGTAGAATATTGGTTTATAATGGTCCAGAACAATTCAGAATTTCGTATTTTGACAAATTTATTTTTCACTATGGCAATTTTGAAGAAATTTTTACAATGATTTTAAATAATTCACGCCGACGCACAGATTGGAACACAAAATGGAAAAATACAAGTAATCTTTATATAAATTGTACATACTTTGATCTCATTATTGTAAACATAATTAGTCAGTCCACAACATAAAGCAAGTTTTAGCTGGACGCTTTCAGCTGTTGAAATATAACCCGTTCAATCTGCGATTGTAGCAAGAGCCTTTTCATGGTAAGTGTGTCGTTCAGCTGAAAATTTTAATTGTATACCAATGTGCTATCATCGAGTTTATAGAACAAAGGATGTAATTTCAAATACTTTTTAAATTATCGTACTTTACTTCCGTCTCTACGTGTCCTCAAAGATGTGATATCACTTCTACCCCAATTTTTTATATATTCAAACTTTTACGAATCTTTAAAAATAGCTGCAAATAACACCTTGTCGTTTTTCTACTCATTAGGTTTATATTATTTTAGCCAACTCAATTTTTCAAAAAAATGTTAACGGTTTTCATAATTAATTTTATATGACTTTTTTTTTGCAACCCTCAAAGTGCATCTCACAAACTTTTATAAATATCCGGATACGTGCAAATGAAGGTGTACGCTATTCTGCCAAAACATTAGGAAATCTTGATTGTAATAAATATACACTGATAAACAATATTAATGCTATGCACATAACTACACGTCTCCGTAAACAGTGATATCCCGCATCTGTGTTATTAAAGGCAATTAATTTAATGTTGGAATATGTACTAATTATTCAATAAATTTATTTACAATTGCCATAGACTCGAGCGCGGAATTCCTAATCATGTATTTCAAATTTATATTTAAATCATGCATGACGCAGTTCACTGAACACAAGGTTGGCTCCAGGGTTAAAAAACATAGACATCAGTGTACATAATTCTACAGGGTCTCGGCGACCATATAATTCCGGAAACTACACAGTAACTGAAAGAGGTTTTTTCGCACAGTGGGCTCGATTGCGTTTCAGCTTGAACTAATATTGGAAATTAGTTCATGTGAACGAGACAGAGTAATACGTTAGAGTGGAATATGAAATGAACGATCGTCGATTTTCCCACACCAAAACTACATGCCGAACTTATAGCCATCCGAATAAATGTTAACACATTAGGAGTGGCCTCATATTTAGCAGCTTTTTTTTTTTGGTGGGTAGTTTTAATGTAAACAAGTGACAACCGTTCATTTCACATTCCTCTCTAAGTATTGCCCTGTCCGTTCACATGAACTAATTTACGATTTTAGTTCACGAAGAAACGCAATTGAGCCCAGTGTTTTAGTAAAATATCCGGCGTAGTAAAATAATATCAACTTAATTTACAATCAACTCATTTCGTATTTTGGCACGAGCATTGATTTGGACATTGGAAGGCTGTTACCAAAATAAAACTGGTGGAGTAAACCCAAAGGTTTGTCAAACTTCGGCCAATATGATTATTTTCTCGTATATTAGGATGTTCGGATGTGACTTTTGAATTCTAAAAATTCTGACTTTTTGACGCCATCTAGCGGCCGAGCGAATACTAATCCGTGACCAGCGCACCGAGGACAGGTGGTTCCTACATCGCCCGATATAAGGTACTGACGATCGTCATTAAATTAAATAAATATTATTAATAAAACATAATTTGGTCGTACAGGCCCCAAAATTAACTGAGCTCTGCGCATTGGCCATAACTATGAATTGACGAAAAAAAATTTGAAACTGACATCATATCACTATCAGTATCAATTTATTCATTCAGAATATACAATAAAAGCATGTTATAATAATTATTTAAAGCTAGTTATGGTATGGTAGAGTTCGTCAGTTGTTGAAAATTTATTTCAATAAAATTAAAGAAATAATTTTTTATTTGATTTTAACAATATCAACATTAAACATAATTAAAACAGAATTTCTAGTGTAACGTATCTACCTACAACAAGAGAAAGTAAAGTGATTTGATCACAAATTAGGTAGATGACTAAAGCCTGCTTTACACGGTAAGTAAATAGAAAAAAACAGAACTATTTCCACGTACATGGATATACACAATTTCTCAAAAAAATATTAATAGTCAACATAGGTTAATTTATCCAAAAGAATAATCACATAATACAATAAAAAGTGCCAAAACAAAAATAATAAAAATCGAGGTATATACCTCGATTTTTCATCTATATAGATGTTCAGGTATATTATGTTAAAGATTACAAACTACACATTTTACGTTACTGTAAAATTAATAATAATATTTTTGGTAGGTAGAAAAATGAGGTAGCCGAAAGTTACAGATAAATGTTAATCACATTTGAATGAATTGTCATGTTAAAAAAAATCATCCAGCTTATAGAAAGCATATGTGGATTGCAGCTTTTGTTTAAAGAACCTTTTAAACGCCTTTGTTTCCATCTGTCATGCAGAGCGTGTTAGCTGCTTAAAGAGCTTGAAGCTTAAATATCCAAAGAGCTTTTGAGTTGCGTTAGGCGCACTTTAGGTAGGACAACATCATTAGGTATGCGTGTATTGTGAGAGTGCATATTCCCGCTTACCTCTTGGTCGTTAATTTTAGATTTAGCATATATTTGGCATTTTAAAATATAGTCAGCAGTAAAAGTTAGTATTTTGTATTTGATGAAGTATGGTTCACAGTGTGTATCACGGGGTACTGCTACAATTACTCTTAGTGCACTTTTATGCAAAATGAAAACCCGATAATGGTCTGTAGCATTCCCCTATGTCAGTATACCATACGTCATTGCAACTATTTGTAGCGTCCATATGACACTCCTTCGTGGTGACCTCGGAAACAAATTTTTCATATTTTTCGATAGCCTTTTCTGGCGACGCAAGTCGTTGATTTTTAATTAATGGCTTCTTAATTTTTGGGAGCAAGAAGTCACGAAGTTGTTACCTTGTGGTTATAAGATAGGACGAAGGAAACCTATCTTATATCGTACTTAGGTATAAGATAGGTTTTCTTCATCTTGTGAGATAGCAGACTATTTTCAGCAGCATAATTTCACTTGAGACTGGAGTCTGTAGTGTCACTGGTGATGACTGATGTCATCGTCGCTGGTAACTAAACAGTACGTGAATTTAATAACAGATACGGAAACAATCGTAACAGAATATACGCTACCTGATGGCATAGTGGTTAGGTCGCTCACATTGAGGGTTCGATTCCAGCCTTGTTCACCAATTTCCGTCGTGACAAAATTAACGGAATTGCATTTCAATTCTGTCATCGAATGCAATTACAAGATATACACGTACCTACACACATGCTACACGCACATTTACATATAACCATTTCACGGTAGGGTTGGTTTTAAGTGACTGTCGTACGATAATAAACCAGCGTATTGTGAAATTTCACGATTAGGAGTAGTAACAAGTAAACCGTCGATACAAGGAAACATAAAAAGGCAATACAAAAAGATTCAGAATGTATACTAAATATTACGGACAAGAGAAGAATAAAAGACGACACAAAAACAATAAAATTATTTACTACCCTCACAATCATAGATCCTCATTCTCCTACTTTCTTATATCTTATCTATGTTGCTGGTATATTGGTCGATTGATAATCTTTTTCCTCCCTTCCTTAAAGGCAGGTATATTGATCTTTCGCACACCGGCTTAAAAATGCGTCCACATATATAATACAACCTCATCAAAAACTCCGTACGAGACAGAAAGCGCTATACGACACCTAACATCGTATATTGTTGTATTGTTGCATTGGTGTATTGTTGCTGTGTGCAAGGGATCTAGATACCTGGTGTGGCTTGTAGGTATTCCTCAACCTTGAAAAAAACAGAGTATTGCCGCCATTGCCATCTATTGGGTCACTGCCATCTGTAATCTATCGGGCGTGCCAAGTACTGATTATAGCGGGATCTACACTAATTTCGCTACAGTCTGCTAAGACCCTTAATAATAATAACAAAAATCCAATTTAATGC